>JAZHEH010000772.1:0-73747 GCA_036589455.1 Ateles fusciceps
GGACCGTCTGGAGCAGTTAGAACGGAAGCGGAGCGGGAGCGCAAGATGCGGGAGCAGCAAAAGGAGCAGCGCGAGCAGAAGGAGCGCGAGCGGCGGGCGGAGGAGCGGCGCAAGGAGCGGGAGGCCCGTAGGGAAGTGTCTGCACATCACCGAACGATGAGAGAGGACTACGGCGACAAAGTGAAAGCCAGCCACTGGAGTCGCAGCCCGCCCCGGCCGCCTCGGGAGCGGTTCGAGCTGGGAGACAGCCGGAAGCCAGGTGAGGCCAGGCCGGCGCCTGCGCAGAAGCCAGCACCGTTAAAAGAAGAGAAAATGGAAGAAGAGACCTGCTGTCCGACTTACAGGACATCAGCGACAGCGAGAGGAAGACCAGCTCGGCCGAGTCCTCCTCAGCGGAATCGGGCTCAGGTTCTGAGGAGGAAGAGGAGGAGGAGGAAGAGGAGGAGGAAGAAGGGAGCACCAGTGAAGAATCCGAGGAGGAGGAGGAAGAAGAGGAGGAGGAGGAGGAAGAGGAGACGGGCAGCAACTCTGAGGAGGCGTCAGAGCAGTCTGCCGAAGAAGTGAGTGAGGAAGAAATGAGTGAAGATGAGGAAGGAGAAAGTGAAAACCACCTCTTGGTTGTTCCAGAGTCACGGTTTGACCGAGATTCCGGGGAAAGTGAAGAAGCGGAGGAAGAAGTGGGTGAGGGGACCCCGGAAAGCAGTGCGCTGACAGAGGGCGACTACGTGCCCGACTCCCCCCGCCCTGTCACCCATCGAGCTCAAGCAGGAGCTGCCCAAGTACCTGCCGGCCTTGCAGGGCTGCCGGAGCGTGGGAAGAGTTCCAGTGCCTGAACAGGATTGAGGAGGGCACCTATGGAGTGGTCTACAGAGCAAAAGACAAGAAACAGACCAAATTGTAGCTCTAAAGCGGCTGAAAATGGAAAAGGAGAAGGAGGGTTTCCCGATCACGTCACTGAGGGAGATCAACACCATCCTCAAGGCCCAGCACCCCAACATCGTCACCATTAGAGAGATCGTGGTGGGCAGCAACATGGACAAGATCTACATCGTGATGAACTACGTGGAGCACGACCTCAAGAGCCTGATGGAGACCATGAAGCAGCCCTTCCTGCCAGGGGAGGTGAAGACCCTGATGATCCAGCTGCTGCGGGGGGTGAAGCACCTGCACGACAACTGGATCCTGCACCGCGACCTCAAGACGTCCCACCTCCTGCTCAGCCACGCCGGCATCCTCAAGGTAGGGGACTTCGGGCTGGCACGGGAGTACGGATCCCCGCCGAAGGCCTACACACCGGTGGTGGTGACGCTGTGGTACCGTGCCCCGGAGCTGCTGCTGGGTGCCAAGGAATACTCCACGGCCGTGGACATGTGGTCGGTGGGCTGCATCTTCGGGGAGCTGCTGACGCAGAAGCCGCTGTTCCCCGGGAAGTCGGAAATCGACCAGATCAACAAAGTGTTCAAGGACCTGGGAACTCCCAGTGAGAAAATCTGGCCCGGCTACAACGACCTCCCAGCAGTGAAGAAGATGACCTTCAGCGAGTACCCTATACAACCTCCGCAAGCGGTTCGGGGCCCTGCTGTCCCGACCAGGGCTTCGACCTCATGAACAAGTTCCTGACCTACTTCCCCGGGAGGAGGATCAGCGCCGAGGACGGCCTCAAGCACGAGTATTTCCGAGAGACACCCCCTCCCCATCGACCCCTCCATGCTTCCCCACGTGGCCCGCCAAGAGTGAGCAGCAGCGTGTGAAGCGGGGCACCAGCCCGAGGCCCCCTGAGGGAGGCCTGGGCTACAGCCAGCTGGGCGACGATGACCTGAAGGAGACGGGCTTCCACCTTACCACCACGAACCAGGGGGCCTCAGCCGCGGGCCCTGGCTTCAGCCTCAAGTTCTGAGGGTCAGAGTGGACCCCAAGTCATGGGGAGAACTCAGCGGGGACCACAGGCACAGCTTCTGCAGCTGGAGCTGCCATGAGTCCCAGAACTTCATCTTATTGTGTGTTCCGTGTTTTGTTTTATTTTGGTTTGTAAATTTGTAGAATTAAACCATTTTCCTTGTTGTGGAGGAAAAAAAAAAAAAGAATCAACATTGGAAAATATTTGGAAAAAAATCAAAACAAAAAATAACGATGCAACAATAAAAATAATACAAATTTTAAAATACAGTATAACAACTATTTACATAGCATTTACATTGAATTATGTATTATGAGTAATCTAGAGATGATTTAAAGTATGGAACACTGTGTAGTAGGTTATATGAAAATACTGTACCATTTTATATAAAGAACCTGTGCATACTCAGATTTTGGTTTCTGTTGGGGGGTCCTGAGACCAATTCCCTCCAAGGATATCAAGGGACAGATGACTGTACTATAATTTAAATGATCCTATATATGTTGGATTTAATATTGTTTATAGTTTCTAACCAATATCGCTATTATAAATACTATGATATAAAAACACTTACATATATAAATTTGCTCATTTGGCTGAATACTTCTGTATTGGTTCATTTTCACACTGCTATAAAGAGTACCACCTAATACTAGGAAGAGATGTAATTGACTCACAGTTCCACAGGCTTAACAGCAAGCATGGGCAGGAGGCCTCAAGAAACTTCCAGCAGAAGGCAAAGGAGAAGGGAGCTCTTCTTAGGCAGCAGCAGGCGAGAGCGAGCCGGGGAACAGCCATTTTTAAAACCATCAGATCTCGCGTAGAATTCACTCACTATCACGAGAACGGCATGCGGGAAACCACCCCTGTGATTCAACCCACCTTTCAACAGGTCCCTTCTTCGACACCTGGGGATTATCATTGGGATTACAATTCAAGAGGAGATTTGGGTGGAGACACAGAGCCAAATCATATGAACTTCCATAAGATAAACTCCCAATTACTAAATCCAAGAATTACTAAGCCATTACTAAGGTGCAGGGTAAATGCCCCTGATAGTCAAAATTTAAGCATACAATTAGAATAAACCTGTGTGGCAGATGTACCTGAATGTGTGTTTCAAGGTAGGGAATCCAGGAGTGGCCAATCCAAAGATTCATTCCTTGTTTATGAGAAACACCTGAGCCTCATCCCCATCCCATGGAACATGGGCCATAAGGAAGGATTGAATCCCTGAGTTTTGGGTTAACTGAAAGTTGCCAGGTGGAGGTCGTTACGGGGAAGCTATTAAGTGAAAATGCTATAAACTACACACAGTTTGCAGGTGATTGTGTTTTCCTGCCCAGGCTGCCACAACTGGACTGGATATAAGGTGGATATCTTGTCCAACCCACTGCCACTTGACTCTCTCCCCCTATATGTAAGCCCCTAATAAAACCCTATGTCTTATTTGCTGGGTTTCTGGCCTCTTGAACCTGGTGCCTTCCCTATTGAGGTTAACAAAGGTTAATTTTGGTCTGATTTCCAAAATTGCTCTCCGAAAGGCTGCAGCTCTCTTCTCCTACAAGTAGTATATAAGACTCTGTTTATCCATACCTTCCCCAAGGTTAGATGTTATTCTTGCAATCTTTGCCAATCTGATTAAAAAAAATTGATCTTTTTGTAAGCCTTGATTACTAATTAAGGATGGACATGTTGGCTCCTTTTTGAGCACTTGGCTATCTCAGTGCACAAGAAACTTCTTTTCTTTTTTACTCAAACACAGGATTTGAGGTCCCTGAGCACCTGGTACAACAGAAAACAGGTTGGGTACTGTGGGTCTTGCCTGTAATTCCAGCACTTTGGGAGGCTGAGGCGGGAGGATCACCTGAGGTCAGGAGTTTGAGATAAACCTGGCCAACATGGCAAAACCCCATCTCTACTAAAAATACAAAAATTAGCCTGGCGTGGTGGCACATGCCTATAATTTCAGCTACTCGGGAGGCTGAGGCATGAGAATTGCTTGAACGCTTGGGAGGCAGAGGTTACAGTAAGCCAAGATCCCACCACTGCACTCCAGCCTGGGTGACAAAGCGAGACTCCATCTAAAAATAAATTAATAAATAACAGACAACAACTCCCTCTCATTCTCCCCAGCTGATTACAGGACCCAGCAATGTCTGGTAGAGTAAATTCTCCTCCCAGCCCATTACTCAAGCTGAGCAGGCAGCACACCTCTCAATAGTGCTGCCCAATCCCAGCTGCTCTTTGAACTAGCAGCTTGTCTGTAATGGGTGATTTTCAACCTTGGCTGCATATCAGAATCACCTGGACTAAACATTTTTATTCTTTAAATGTTTAAGAGTATGTAATATATTACTCACATGTTTTCAAAACACAGAGGGAGATTCAGTTAAAGTCTCCCTCCTCTCTGTGGTCCCCATCTGCTCCATTCCCCTCCCCTATAAGCACCTGATGTTACTAATTTCTTATGGATCCTTCCAAAAATATAAACAGATATTTTTAAAATGCTCTTTTTGGGGACCCACGCCAGATTTTCTGAATCAGAATTTCCAGGATGAAGAATCTGGAATTTGAATTTTTTTAAAAAGCCCACAGTGTGGTTGAATTGTAGTCAGGGTTTAGAGCAACTTCTTGAGTATGCCATTCATTTATGCATTCAACCCATATTTATTGAGCATGTGCTTTTATGTGCCAGACACTGTGCTGGATGCCAGGATGAACCAAAAAAAGTTGCTAGTCTCATGCAGCTTTGATTACAGCATGGGGAGAAAGCAGTAAACAAACTGTGATTATTGGAAATTGAGAAGTTCTTATGATGAAAACTAAAGCAGGATAATGGAAAAGTCTTCCAATTGCTTTGATCACAACTTGAGTCCTTCCTTCCCCCTTTAACCTTTCTCTAGCCTCTCCACTGGAGAGCAGGTGAGAGATAGAAAGTAAAAAGGCAACATTTTCAGGAAATTGGATTATTCCCAGAGCCCAAATCCAGGACAGGTTTGAAGCTGGTGCCCAAGTTCTTCCCATGTAGTGTTTATTTCTCTTTATTAGTGCTGATTATTGAATTCTTCATAATAGCTTAGAAATAACATTAAGAAATGGCAATTTGTTCATTACTCAGACATAGAATGTCGAATTTCTTCTTTCTCTTCCACAATTCAGTAAAGCCTATGCTAAAGCATTGCAGGGGCTCCTGGAAGCCCACCTGGCATCTGAGAACTTGCGGGGAGCAGAGAGTGTCTCTTTCAGAGTCAGGATAAAACCTAGCATCTCCCAGAGGGAAAGGCAGCTGGAGGTCCACTTGCCACCGACACTTGAAAGATTCAATTCTACAAAATACTGTTTCAACATGTGCCAGGCACTGTGTGGTAGGTACCATTATTAGCCCATTTAAAAATGAGGAGGAGGCCGGGTGTGGTGGCTCTTACAAAATCCTAGCATTTTGGGAGGCCAAGGTGAGTGGATCACTTGAGGTCAGCAGTTCGAGACCAGCCTGGACAACATGGTGAAAGCCTCATCTCTACTAAAAATACAAAAATTAGCTGGGGAGTGATGGCAGGCACCTGTAATCCCAGCTACTTGGGAGGCTGAGGCAGGAGAATCACTTGAACCTGGGAAGCGGAGGCTGCAGAGAACCAAGATCGCAGCACTGCACTCCAGCCTGGGGCAGCAGAGCTAGACTCCATTTCAAAAAAGAAAAAAAAAAATTAGGAGGAAACTCAGGCTGTGAGAGGTTACATAGCTTAGCCAAATCATCCTGCATTCAGACCTAGGTTTGCTGACATCAGTTTGGTATGCCCCCTCCTACCCCTCAAAGTTTTGCCCGGAAACTTAAACGAGACAATCTATTCATTATGTTCTCCAGAATGGAAGCTGCCTTGTTGTTTTTAACTGGCTAGACTCAGCTAAATCTGACAGCTACAGACTCACATCCACCATTTTTTTGGAACCAAACTGATGAGAAGAAAGGAAGGAGAGGAGCATAAAACCACGTGACGAAGCCTAGAATTAGGCTGTCTGTTGCAGGCTGGGTCCAGAATGCCCCATCTGGTACCAGTGGGCCACAGTGTGAGAAGTTCCTGAGTCAACCTCCATTGTTAGTGCTCGAAAACGTGCTCATTTTCTCCTCCATTTGACCATGAGTCACTGGAGGACTTACTCCCTGTTACTATAGCGTCAGGCACATAGGAGGTGCTGATATGGAATGAATGAGGACATGACAGAATGAGCTGCCTCCCCTTCCCAGCTTCCTCTTCAGGCTAGACCCAGTCCGTGTGTCTTCAGCCGATATTCAGTTTGCATTTATCCTTGCCAGATGCTGTCCTGGACACTTTGGGAATATTTTCACACTTAATTCTCACACCAGTCACTGGGATAGGAGGTATTAGCCCACTTTACAGATAAGGAAAGTGAGGCCCACAGTGCGTATGTGGTGTCTGCGCTGTTTGGAAGAAGCTGGGTAGTTCCAGCAGCTCCAGTTCGGCTCCCTCCTCTCTCCTTCCCCATCCACCCCCCTAAGGCCTTAGCAGACCTACAACCCAAATCCTAATCCCTCCTCTTTGGCTCTGTCCCACTGTTTCAGTTGCTGGTTTCTTCAAGGGGTTGTTTTTGGTTTGGTTTGTTTTAGACATAAGATCTTGCCATATGGCTCAGGCTGAACTCAAGCTCAAGTCAATTCTCCCACCTCTTCCCTCCCAAAGTAGCTGGAACTCACAGGCATGAGCCACACACCCAGTGGGGAGTTTCTCTCAGAATCTTACTTCTGAATAACCAATAGATTAAAAACTGGCAGTGTCCCCCAGGGCTGCTATTGGGCAAAAGCTTGCTGCGCCGGCCAAAACAGCCGCGCTGGCGACCCGTGGGGGCTCCTCCCCCTGGGAATCTCCTGGTCTGTAGGCAATAAAAATCTGTCTGGCAATGCGGCGTCCACTTCACCCTCCGCTTTCACTGGGAGCTGCAATCCTCAGCTGCTCCTAATCGGCCATCTTGGATCCACCCCCGAAAATAATATCTTTTTCAGACAGGCAATCACTAAGGGAATTCATCACCATTAGGCTTGTCTTACAACGCAATTCTTAACAGTGTTCTAAACATGAAAATGTAGAACAATATCTGCTATCATACAATCACACGTTAAGTACATACCCCACAGACTCTTTGAAAGCAACTACACAATAGGAACTGCAAAACCACTAGCTGACAACTTTACAATAGGAGCAAAGTGTCACATGTCAGCATGAAGCTTGAAATGTAAATAGTCTTAATCACTCCTTCAAGTCTAATTTATAAAAATCTAGAATTATCCATCAGCGGACTTCAAGAGACCCATTTCCCACATAACGACACCCACAGAATCAAGGTAAGGGTTTAAGACAAGATACTATCATGCAAATGGAAAACAAAAAATAACAGGAGTTACTATTCTTATATCAGACAAAACGGAATTTAAATCAACAAAATTAACAAAGGACAAAGAAGGGGCAATACATAATGATAAAGGGTTAAATCCAACACGATGACTTAACTATCATAAATACATAAGCGGCCAACATTAGAAGAACCAGATTCATAAAATAAGTACTCTTACACCTACAACAAGACTCACAGAGCCACACAATAAGAGTAGGTACTTCAACACCCCACTGACAGCATAGGAGAGATCATCAAGGCAGAAAACTAAAAAATAAATTCAGACTTAAATTTGACACTTGACCGATTGAACTTAATAGACATCCACAAATTACTTCACCCCTCAACCATAGAATATACATTCTTCTCATCTGCACATGGAATATGCCCTAAAATAGACGACATGCTTGGCTATAAAGCAAGTTTTGATAGAGTAAAAAATTTTTTAAAAACCATACTTGTGAACCACAGTGGAATAAAAATACAAATCAACACACACCAAAAATCTCTCAAAACCATACACTTACATTGAAATTAAATGACTTTCTCCTGGATCACTTTAACAATAAAATTAGATAATAAATTTTAAATTCTTTGGAATAAATAAAAACAGAGACACAACATACCAAAATATCTGGGACATAGCAAAAGAAGTGTTCGGGAGGAAAATTTATGATGCAGAATGCCTATATCAAGAAGGTAGAAAGATCTCAAATTAGCTATCTAATATCAGATATAGAGGAACTAGGAAAATATAGAACAAGAAACTAATCCCAAACCTAGCAGAAGAACAGAAATAATGAAACTAGAGGAGAATTGAATACAAACTGAGACCCCAAAATCCACACAAAATCAATGGAACAAAAAATTGGGTTCCTCCCGCAAGAATAAACATGATCAAATAGATCACTAGCTAGACTTAACAAAGAAAAAAGTGAGAAGATACAAATAAGCACAAGCAGAAAATGGCAAAGGTGACATTACAATTGATCCGCACAGAAATATAAAAGATCCTCAGAGACTACAATGAGTACCTCTATGTAAACAAACTAGATAATCTAGAGAATATTGATAAATTTTTGGAAATGCACAACCCCCCAACACTGAGTAAGGAAGAAATTAAAACCATAAAGAGATTACTATAAAAGTCCAAGATTGAAGCAGTAATAAAAATCCTACCAACCAAAAAGAGCCCTGGACCAGATGAATTTACAGCCCAATTCTGCCTAACATAAAAAGAACATCCATTACCAATCCTACTGAAACCATTACACACAAAAAAATGGAGATGGATGAAATCCTCTATAACTCATTCTATGAACCCTAGTATGACTCTGGTACCAAAATCTGGCAAAGACACAACAACAAAAAAAGAAAACTACAGGCTAATATCCCTGATAAACATAGATGTAAAAATAACCAGGAAAGTACTAGCAAACCCAATCTAGCAGCACAAGACAAAGTCAATTCACCACAACCAAGTAGGCTTTATTGCTCTGGTGGACGGGGTGGTTATAATATACACAAATCAATAAATGTGATTCATCTCCTCAACAAAATTAAAATAAAAAACCATATGATTATTTCAATAGATGCAGAAAACCCTTCTGATAGAATCAAACATCCTCTCATGAAAAAAACTTTCAATAGCTAAGCATCAAAAGAATACACCTCAATTAATGAGTCATCTATGACAAACCCACAGCCAACATCATAATGAACAGGCAAAAGCTGGAAGCATTGCACAGTAAGAACTGGAAAAAATAAAAACTATGCCCACTATCACCACTCCTATTCAACATGGTACTGGAAGTCCTAGCCAGAGCAATGAGTCAAGAAATAGAAATAAAACATATCCAAATGAGAAAAGGAAGAAGGCAAATGACTCTCTTCATTTATTATATGAATCTACACCTGGAAAACACTAAAGATGTCATGAAAAGATTAGTTAAGGTAATAAACAACTTCAGTAAAGTTTCAGAACACAAAATCAGTGTACATAAAGCAGTACCATTTCTATACACTAATAATGTTTAAGCCGAGAGCCAAATAAAAAACAGAATCCCATTTACATAGCAATGAAAATAATAAAATACCTAGGAATACATCTAACCAAGGATGTGAAAGATGTCTATAAGGAGAACTCTACAAAACTGCTGAAAAAATCAGAGCTAGTACAATCAAGTGGAAAAACATGACATACTCAGTGTCAGAAAGAATCAATATCATTAAAATGGCCATATTGCCTACCATTTCTATCAAATGACCAACATCATTTTTCACAGAATTAAAAAAATGATTCTAAAATTTATATGGAACAAAAAAGAGCCTGAATAGGGAAAGCAAATCCTAGTAAGCAAAAAAAAAAAAGAGCTGGTAGTATCACTTTATCTTACTTCAAAATAGACTATAAGACTACAATAACCAAAACAGCATGGTGTAGGTACAAAAACAGACATATGGACCAATGGAACAGAATATAGAACCCATAAATAAATCCATACACATACAGTCATCTGATCTTCAACAAGTAGACAAAAATAAGCAATGGGGGAAAGGACTCCCTATTCAATAAATACCAAATACTGGGATAGCTGGCTAGATATGTGCAGAAAAATAAAACTAGATTTGTACCTATCACCATACTCACAAATTAACTCAAGATGGATTAAAGATTTAAATGTTAGACCTCAAACTACAGGCAATCCTAGGAAGAAAACCTAGGAAACATCATTGTGAACATTGGCCTTGGGGAACAATTTATGACTAAGTCCTCAAAAGCTATTGCAACAAAACAAACATCGACAACTTGGGACCTCACTAAACTAATGAGCTTTTTCACAGCAAAGAGACAAACAATAGAGGAAAACAGACAACCTACAGAATGGGAGAAAACATTCATAAACTATTGTATCTACAAAGATCTGATGTCCAGAATCTATAAGGAACTTAAACAATTGAGTATGCAAAAAAAAAAAAAAACAAATTCTGTTAAAAGGTAGGCATATAAAACACTGATGAAGGAAATTGAAGAGGACACCAGAAAAATTGAAAAATATTGGATGTTCATCAATTAGAAGAATCAATATTGTTAAAATGTCCATGCTACCCAAAGCATTCTACAAATTTAATACAATGCCTATCAAAATATCAATGACGTTCTTCACAGAAATAGAAAGCATTCTAAAATTTATACGGAATCACAAAAGACTCAGAATACCCAAAGCTACCCTAAGCAAAGAGAACAAAACTGGAAGAATCACATTAACCTGACTCCAAATTATACTACAGAGCTATAGCTAACCAAAAGGGCATAGTAACTGGCAAAAACAAAAACAAACAAACAAACAAAAAAAAAAAAAAAACAGAAACCCAGAAGCAAACACACATACCTACAGTGAACTCATTTCTTGACAAATATGCCAAGAACATAGACTGGGAAAGACAGTCTCTTCAATAAATGGTGTTGGGAAAACTGCACATCCATATGCAAAAGAATAAAACAACTCATATATCTCACTAACATACAAAAAATTAAATCAGAATGAAGACTTAAATATAAGACCTCCATTTATGAAATTACTAGAAGAAAAGATTGGGGGAAAATCTTCGGGACATTGATCTAGGTAAAGACTTCTTGAGCAATACCCTGCAAGCATAGGCAAAGAAAGCAAACATGCACAAATGGGATCACATCAAGTTAATGAGCTTCTGCACAGGAAAAGATACAATCAACAAAATGAAGAAACAACACTTAGAATGCAAGAAAATATCTGCAAACTACCCCGTGACAAGAGTTAGTAACAAGAATATAAAAAGCTCAAAGAACTCTATAGGAAAAAAATTTAATAATCCAATAAAAAATGGGCAAAGACTTAACTCGACATTTCTCAAAAGAAGACATACAAATAGCAAAGGCCTTTTAAAAGGTGGTCACATCATTGATCATCAGAGAAATGTAAGCAAAACTACAATGAGATATCATGTCACTTCAGTAAAAATGGCTTATATACAAAAGACAGGCAATTACAAATGCTGGCAAGGATGTGGAGAAAAGCGACTTTTGTACACTGTTGGTGGCAGTGTAAATTAGTACAACCATTATTGAGAACAGTTTGGAGTTTCCTCAGAAACTAAAAATTGAGTTACCATATTACCCAGCAATCCCACTGCTGGATATATACCAAAGAAAAGGAAATTGGTATATCAAAGAGGTATCTTCACTACTATGTTTGTTGCAGTACTGTTCACAATAGCTAATATTCAATAGACTAAACTCCAATCAAAAGACATAGACTGGCTCAATGGATTTAAAAACGAGACCCATTGACACACATAGACTGAAAATAAAGGGATGGAAAAGATATTACATGCCAATGCAAACCAAAGAGAAAAACTTGGAGCAGCTATACTTGCATTAGACAAAATAGACTTCAAGACAAAAACTATAAGAAGAAACAAAGAAGGTAAACTTATATAATGACAAAGGGGTCAATTCAGCAAGAGGATATAACAAATTTAAATATATATGCACCCAACACTGCAACACCCTGATATATAAGGTAAATATTATTAGAGCTAAAGGGAGAGATAGGCCCCAATACAATAATAGCTGGAGACTTCACCACCCCTATTTTCAGCATTGGACAGATCTTCCAGACAGAAAATCAACAATAAAACATTGGACTTAATCTACACTACAGACCAAATGACTCTCATAGTTATGGACAGAACATGTCATCCAATCGACTGGACAAATACACAGGCTTTTCCTCAATACATGGATCATTCTCAAAAGACAGACCATACATTAGGTAACAAACAAGTTGTAAAATGTTCATATAATTGTAAGAGTACCAAGCATCTTCTCTTGACTACACTGGAATAAAACTAAGTTAAGTAGAGGGGAATTTTTGAAACTATACAAATACATGGAAATCAAACAACATGCCCCTGAATAACAGTGAGTGAAGTAAAGAAATGAAGAAGAAAATTGACTCATTTCTTGAAATAAATTGTAATGAAAATACAACATGCCAAAAACCTATAAAACACAGCAAAAGCTCTACTAAAAGGAAAGGTTACAGCTAAGTGTCTACATCAAAATAAACAACCTAACATTGCATATTAAAGAACTAGAAAAGCAAGAGCAAAGCAAACCCAAAATTAGTAGAAGAAAAGAAATAATGAAGATCAAGAAAGAAATAAAATTGAAACAAAGAAAACAATACAGATCAGTGAAACAAAAAGAGGTTTATTTGATAAAACTGGTAAGCGTTTAGCCAGACTAATGAAGAAAAAGGAAAAAAGATCCAAATAAATGAAATCAGAAATTAAAAAGAGACATTATAATTGATACCACAGAAATTCAAAGGATCATCAGTGGCTGCTATGAGCAATTATATACCAATGAATTGCAAAATCTAGAAGAAATGGACAAATTACTAAACACATACAACCTACCATGCTTAACCAGGAAGAAATCCAAAACCTGAACAGACCAATAACAAGTAATAAGTTTGAAGCCTTAATAAAAGTCTCCCAGTGAAGAAATGCCTGGGGCCTGATGGCATCACTGCTGAATTCTACCAAATTTTTAAAGAACAAACATCAATCCTACTCAAATTACTCTGAACAATAGAGGAGAATATACTTCCAAATTCATGCTATGAGGCCAATATTACCCTTATACCAAAACCAGACAAAGACATATTAAAAAAGAAAATTATGGGCCAAGATACATGATGAATATAGATACGGAAAATCCTCAACAAAATACTAGCAATCAGAATTCAACAATATACTCAAAAGATTATCCATCATGACCAAGTGGGGTTTATCTCTTGGATGCATGGATGGTTCAGCATATGCAAATCAATTAATGTGATGCATCTTATCAACATAATAAAGGATAAGACCCATATGACTATTTCACTTGATGCTGAAAAATCATTTAATAAAATTTAATATCAATTCATGGTAAAAACCCTTAAAAAACTGTGGATAGAAGGAACATACCACAACATAAGAAAAGCTATATATGGCAGACCCACAGCTAGTATCACCCTGAATGAGGAAAAGCTCAAAGCCTTTACTCTAAGATGTGGAACTCGACAAGGATGCCCACAATCACCACTGTTATTCAACATAGTACTAGCACTCTTAGCTAGAGCAATTGGACAGCAAAAAGATATAATGGCATCCAAATTGGCAAGAAACAAGTGAAATTATTTTGGCTTACAGATGATATAATTTTACATGTTTAAAAAACTTAAAGACTACGTAAGGAATCTATTAGAACTAATGACAAATTCAGTAAAGTTGCAGGATACAAAATTAATGTACAAAAATCATAGCATTTCTATATGCCAACAGGGAACAATATGAAAAAGAATTGTAAAAAGTAATTCCATTACAACAGCCACACATACAATTAAATACCTAGGAATTAACCAAAGAAGTGAAATATTTATATAATAAAATATGTAAAACACTCGTGAAAGAAATTTAAGGGAACACCAAAATATGGAAAAATATCTCAAATTCATGGATTGGATTAATCAGTATTGTGAAAATGTCCATACAACCCAAAGGAATCTACAGCTTCAAAGCAATTTCTATCAAAATACCAATGACATTCTTCACAAATACAGAGAAACCTGTCCTAAAATTCATATGTAACCACAAGAGACATGGAATAGGCAAACCTATTCTAATCAAAAAGAAAAAATCTGGAGAAATAGCATTACCTGACTTCAAATTATACTATCGAGTTGTAGCAACCAAAAGAGTATGGTACCAGCATGAAAACAGACACATAGAGCAATGGGACAAAATAGAGAACCCACAAACAAATGCACAAACCTACAGTTAACTCAGTTTGGACAAAGGGGCCAAGAACATATGCTAGGGAAAAGATAGCCTCTTCAATAAATGGTGCATGGAAACTAGATATCCATACAGAGAAAAATGAAACTAGATCAGATTCTTTCACCATATACAAAAATCACACCAAAATGAATAAAAGACTTAAATCTAATACCTCAAATTATGAATCTACTACAAGAAAACATTGGGAAAATTCTCCAGGACGTTGGTATGGGCAACAATTTATTGGGTGATATTCCATAAGCACAGGCAACACCATCTCACTCCAGTTAGAATGGTGATCATTAAAAAGTCAGGAGACAACAGATGCTGGAGAGGATGTGGAGAAATAGGAACGCTTTTACAATGTTGGTGGGAGTGTAAATTAGTTCAACCATTGTGGAATACAGTATGACGATTCCTCAAGGATCTAGAAATAGAAATACCATTTGACCCAGCAATCTCACTACTGGGTATATACCCAAAGGATTACAAATCATTCAGTTATAAAGACACATGCACACATATGTTTATTGCAGCACTGTTTATAACAGCAAAGACTTGGAACCAACCCAAATACCCATCAAAGATAGACTGGATAAAGAAGGTGTGGCACATATACACAATGGAATGCTATGCAGCCATAAAAAAGGATGAGTTTATGTCCTTTGTAGGGACATGGATGAAGCTGGAAACCATTCTCAGTAAACTAACACGGGAACTGAAAACCAACACCACATGTTCTCACTCATAAGTGGTGTTGAACAATGAGAACACATGGATACAGGGAGGGGAACATCACACATTGGGCCTGTCAGTGGGTGGATGGGGTAGGGAAGGGATTGCAGGGGGTGGGAGGATTGGGGAGGGATAACATTAGGAGAAATACCTAATGTAGATGATGGGAGGATGGATGCAGCAAATCATCATGGCACGTGTATACCTATGTAACAAACCTGCATGATCTGCACGTGTACCCCAGAACTTAAAGTATAATAAAAAAGAAAGAAAATAAATAAATAAATTGATAGGACTGCGTATACAATATTTCAAGGTATTAGATAGCGACACTAATCAAGTCTATGACATTGTTCAAGAGTTATGCATAGTCATCAATGAAGTAGAACAGGGAACCTAGAAAGAGATGAACACGTATGCCCAACTAATTTTTTACAATGTATAAAGCAATTCAATAGAGAAAAAATGGTCTTTTCAACATATTTTCTTGGAACAATTGAACATATATAGGCAAAAAATACATAGCTTCTCCCTTAAGTCTCACACCTTATACAAAAATTACCTCAAAATAGATAAGAAACTTAAATGTAAATCATAAAACTATAAAGCATGATATCTCACAGAAAGTTCTACTCCCAGACATGGGTCCCTCGGCTTCCTGTGTCGAAAGCACAGCAGGAGGCATTGTGCGAAGGCAAACAACTTCCCTAAGATCAACCCTTCCAAGCCAGACTACCTCCCAGCCTTGCTGGAATACAAGGCTGGCATGACCCACATCTTTCAGGGAAGTCAATAGGCCAGGATCCAAGGTGAACATGAAGGAGGTGGTAGAGGCTGTGACCATTGTGGAGACACCACCCATGGTGGCTGTGAACATTGTGGGCTATGTGGAAACCCGTCGAGGCCTCTGGACCTTCAATATCATTTTTGCTGAACACATCAGCAATAAGTGCAAAAGGCATTTCTATAAGAACTGGCATAAATCTAAGAAGAAGGCCTTTACCAAGTACTGCAAGAAATTGCAGGATGAGGATGGCAAGAAGCAGCTGGAGAAGGACTTTAGCAGCATGAAGAAGTACTGCCAAGTCATTCGCATCATTGCCCACACTCAGATGTGCCTTTTTCCTCTGTACCAGATGACCCACCTGATGGAGATCTTGGTGAACCAAGGCACCATGGTCAAGAAGCTGGACTGGGCCCAGAAGAGGTTGGAGCAGCAGGTACCTGTGAACCAAGTGTTTGGGCAGGATGAGATAATCAAAGTCATTGGGGTGACCAAGGGCAAAGGCTACAAAAGGGTCATCAGTGATTGGCACACCAAGAAGCTGACCCACAAGACCCACCAAGGCCTTTGTAAGGTGGCCTGTATTGGGGCATGGCATCCTGCCGGTGTGGCCTTCTCTGTGGCATGCACTGGCCAGAAAGGCTATCATCATGGCATTGAGACAAAGAAGAGAGCTGTAAGATCAGCCAGGGCTACTTTATCCAGGACAGCAAACTGATCAAGAATAATGCCTCCATTGACTATGGCCTGTCTGACAAGAGCACCAACCCTCTGGGTGGCTTTGTCCACTATGGCGAAGTGAACGATGACTTTGTCATGCTGTAAGGCTGTGTGGTAGGAACAAAGAAGCAAGTGCTCACTCTCCACAAGTCCTTGCTGGTGCAAACCAAATGGCAGGCTCTGGAGAAGATTGACCTTAAGTTCATTAATACCACCTCCAAGTTTGGCCATGGCCACTTCTAGACTATGGAGGAGAAGAAAGCATTCATAGGACCACTCAAGAAAGACTGAATTGCAAAGGAAGAAGGAACTTAATGCCAGGAACAGATTTTGTAGCTGGTGGGGCATCAATAAAAGTTATTTTTCATTGAAAAAAAATAAATAAATTCAAATAAAACATTTCTGTGAGAAATCTAGAAAGGTCGAGTAAGAGGAGTGATATACAATGATCACAGATTATAAAACAATATATTAAGATATCAACTCTTCTGATATTAATTGATACATTCTCAGTCAAAATTCCATCAGGCTGTTTTATTTTCATAAACATTATCAAGCTAATTATAAATTTTATATAGAAAAATCAAAGAACTAGGAATTATGCAAATAAGTTTAGAAAAACAAAATTCAAGTTATTTTACTATTTAATTCTAAGACTTACGAGTTTATAATTATCAAGTCCATGTGGCATTGATAAAAGGACAGACATACAGATTTACAGAACAAAATATAGAATCCAGAAATAGACACAAATCTATGTGTTCAGTTGATTTCTTTGACAAATTGCCAAATATGATGCACTGGGACAGGGTAGTCTTTTGAAAAATTTTACTGGGAAATGCATGTATATCTATTTATAATTGAACCTTGAACCATACACCAAACCACATGAAAAAATTAACTAAAAATATATCATAACATAAATGTAAACCTACAAAACTTCTAAAAGTAAACCTAGGGAAAAATATTCCTAATTTTAACTATCCAAAGATATAATGACTACGCAGAATACAAACCATGAAAGGAAAACAAAATGATAAAATAAGACATAATTAAAATTCAACACTGCAGTTCTTAAAAACACAATTACAAACATTAAAAGTAAGCCACAGAGAAGAAGAAAATATTTGCCAAATACATATCTGATAAAAGACCTACACACAGAATTTAAAAGAAAACTACAACTCAGTATTGTACGTGTTAGTCTCTTTGTATTGCAATAAAAGGAAGACCTGAAACTGGGTAATTTACAAAGAAAAGGGGCTTATTTGGCTCACAGTTTCTGCAGGCTGTCCAAGAAGCATGGCACCAGTATGTGCTTCTGGTGAGGGCTTCAGGAAGCTTATAATCATGGTGAAAGGTGAAGGGGAGCCAGCATGTCACACGGTGAGAGAGGGAGCAAGAGAGAGGGAGAGGTGCCACACTCTTTGAAATGACCAGATCTTGCATGAACACAGAGGAGAACTCACTCATTAACACAAAGGAGGGCACCAAGCCATTCCTGAGAGATATGCCCCCATGACTCCTACTAGGCCCCATCTTCAACATTAGAGGTCACATTTTAGCACAAAAATTCATAAAGGACAAAACATCCAAACCATATCACTGTAATAATAAGACAAACAATGAAATTTATAGAGGAAAGACTTGAACAGACACTTCATCAAAGAAGAGATACAGATTACAAGTAAGCACATGAAAAGATGATCAACACAATTAGCCATTAGGAAAATGCAAAATTAAAACCACAATAAGATACCATTACATACCTACTATAATATAAAAATATCTAGATTTTTAATGCAAATACAAGAAGGAAGAACAAATTTAACTTCCATGTATTGCTGGTGGAAATGGGAATTGTGCAAACATTAAAAAAAAGATTTTGGCACTTTCTTCTAAAATTGAACATACACTTATCATATGACCCAGCCAGTTGAATACTAGTAATTTATCCAAGAAAAATAAAAAGATGTGCCAACACAAAGAACTTCACACAAGTGTTCATAACAGCTTTATTAATAATAGCCAAAAACTGGAAAGATCCAAATGTTCATCAAATGGTGAATGGCTAAACAAATTGTGGTAGACTTACACAATGAAAATTATTTAGCAATAAAAAGAGATGATTTGGAAGGCTGAGGCAGGTGGATCATGAGGTCAGGAGATCAAGACCATCCTGGCTAACATGGTGAAACCCCGTCTCTACTAAAATTACAAAAAAAAAAAAAAATTAGCTGGGCATGGTGGTGGGCACCTGTAGTCCCACCTACTTGGGGACTAAGGCCAGAGTCACTTGAACCCAGGAGGCAGAGGTTGCAGTGAGCTGAGCAACAGAACTAGACTCCTCAAAAAAAAAAACAAAAAGAGAGAGAGAGATGAATGGGCCAGGCATGGTGGCTCACACCTGTAATCCCAGCACTTTGGGAGGTCAAGGCGGTCAGATCACGAGGTCAGGAGTTTGAGACCAGCCTGGCCAACATGATGAAACCCTGTCTCTACTAAAAAATACAAAAATTAGCCAGGTGTGGTGATGCATGCCTGTAGTCCCAGCTACTCAGGAAGCTGAGGCAGGCAAATCACTTGAACCTGGGAGACGGAAGTTTCAGTGAGCCAAGATCGCACCACTGCACTATAGCCTCGCAACAGAGTGAGACTCTGTTTCAAAACAAAAAAAAAAAAAAAAAAAGAGAGAGAGAGAGATGAATGACTCATACACACAACAACATAGAATATCAAAAGCCCTATTTTTAGGGTAAGAAACTAGGCACAAATTGCATATATATGATTTCATTTATATGACATTCTTGACAAGACAAAATTATAGAGACAGATATCAGATCAGTGCCAGAAACTGGGAGTAGGACTCCTGATTTTATTCAAAATAAAAGCCAGTGCCTTCCAATATGACATTCCCATCATCTCTCTGACCTTATTTCCTACTCCTCTCTCATTCACTTCACCTGAGCCCCACTGGCCTCCTGACTATTTCTAAAACACACTAGGCAGACTGCCATTTTAGGGCTTTTACATTGGGTATTTTCTTTACCTTGAACATTTCTATCTGAATACCTGGTAGGTTTACTCCTTCTGTAGCCTCAATTATTTATTCAAATCACACCTACTGAAGAAAGCCCACCATAACACTCCTATTTAATAATGATTCTCCTTTCCACACACTCCAGACACCTATCTTCTTCTAACATATTAAATAACTTACTCATTTTATTTTTGTTTGCCTTCTCCATTAGAATATGGGCATTATAAGAGCAGATATTTTTGCCTGATTTGTCTATTGGTTTATTTCAATCAAATAGAACAGTGGGAGCTTGAGGCATAGTCGGCCACAATATTTATTAAATGAATAAATGCTTCATAAATGTAACTGAATAATTATATTAACTGTAAGATTAAATTTGCTTTCCTCTCTTTCATGGCCTTTAATTTTTATCATATTTTGACCATAATTTGGTTATTATCCTATTGAGATGGGATAATAAAAATGTGTAACATATATGGCTGTTGGTAATTAAACATATATGTTTCTAAAGAAATATTTAGAAATATATATTTCTATATAGAGAGAAATTGTGTGTGTGTGTGCAGAAACTCAAATAGCTTGAAAAGAAAAAGTCTAGGACTGAAGTAATAACATGGAGTGAAAATGGTAAATTTTACCTTTGGCTTAATCTGTCTCTTGATTCACCTCATGCAAGCTTTCTTGACTATTCTACTAATCCCACGCACACTCACACTGATTATACTCTTGCTCCTCCATATCTCTTCATCATTCTATTTCTAGTTTGATTGCTTAAATTGTCTAGTTCAGTGATTACCAAAACTGGATGATGATCAGAGTCATTGAAGAAGCCTTAAAAAATACAGATGACTATTCACTCCAATCCTACTGAGCAATGATCATTAGTAATAGAAACCTGGGATCTGTATTTTCAAGTAGCTTATCTGCATGATTTGGATGATCACCCAGACTTAAGGTAAACTTAAGTCTAAATGGTCGAAATGGTCCCTGTCTAAAATGTCTAAATGGTTCCTGACATAACTCTACAACTAGATTCCAAGTGTCTACATTTTGTAATAAGTTTTCCTGTGTCTACCAGAAGACTGATAGGATGATAGGAACTTTAAAAAATGGATGCTTGAGGATCAGGACTAGTTAATATTGTCCATGCCATCTTATTTTATGGCAAGGGTAAATCATTCCATTTTTATTGGCATAACTCAGTTTTCATGAACATTCATAGTATTTCATGGCCTGCCACAGGGCTCTGTACTTGAAACTCCATCCTCTAAACTGTCCTAGTCAAATTTTTTTAAGCAATTACATGAGGTTTTAGTTTATATGCTGATGAAACCGGCAGATGATCCAGAGGTAGATAGAATTCTGTCATACATCGAATGACATTCAAAAGAGATTCAAAATTTCCTGGACATGTTGAAATGTTCAGCCCAAACCAAAATGTTTAATTTGACAGAGACTGATATAGTTATAACATGATACTCCATTCCACTTTTAGGAATCACTCCTCAAAATATGGGATTAGGCAAAGTTTAATGTTTAAAAATTTTTATCCCATTACATTTTAAATAGGCAAATAATGTAATTCTAATTTTTAAACAACAGATTTAAGTAGTGCTAAAGGCACAAAGGAATGATTAAAAATCACATACAAATATTCCACATAGAAATAACTAATCTTCACATGATGATGTATTGCCTTTCATTTTTATTACTATAAATATTTTTTCTTATAAAATTATAATCATAGGTACACAATATCCTATTTTTCTCTAACAGCATTAATTCTTAGCATTTGCTCATTATGTGATATATACAACCATTAAAACATGCTTTGAAGACTCATGTTATATCCTATAACTTTATTTGCACATTCTTTTTAGTGCAAAGCATTTATATTGGGCAATGAACACTTATACATACACACGGTGATATCTCTATTATCTTATGATATATTCTTAGAGGAAAAATTATTATGTTAAAAGAAGTGCTCTTATTTGAGCCATTTACTACAAAACAAAACCTCAGAGGATATAAAGTTTATGTACAATAAAAATTATCTGATTTTTGTCTTAATACTGCTTTTATATTTACTAGTAAGAACGTTTTATAATATGTCTGCTAGAAAACTATTATTTTGCAAATTATTTCTTCATATTTCTTATATATTATACCAGTAGAATTTAATTTTTTTCAATTATTATCTGTATGGTTGTTTTATATATTATAAAGATCAATAATTACTTAAAATATATTTTTACAAAATGCCAAATAACATTTTTTGTTTGTTTGTAGAAAGTGATTTATTTGAGAGAGAGAGAAAAAATGCAGAAGGAGAGAGAAACAGCTAACTCTCACACTGAGTGAGAGAATCCAGAAGAATGGAATCCAGGAAAGGAAAGCAGCTTCCACACTGAGTGGAAGGGAATAGAGAGAGATGGATTTAGGAGGGGAAGACAGGCTTCCAGGAGAGAATGTGGAGGGGGACTCCAGAGGGGGAATCCAAGAGAGAGAGAAGATGGCTTCCACGAGAGTGTTCGTGGAAGGGGTCCCAAACATGGAGTCCAAAGGGGTGTGGAAGAAGGGACTTTTGACCTAGGAGGAACCCCCACTGTCTCTAAGACCTTGGGCCAATGAAAGGAGTTCCTTAGAACTTCCGCTGGGGGTGACTGGCTCTTAGGTTCTTCCCACTCCAGCAAAATTTAAACATAAACCATTAAATCTCCTAGATGGGAGAGAGTTGGGATGGGGGGGTATGGCGTGGGAAGTTCTTGCCCTCTAAAACTACCACCCCCTTGTGGACCCGGAAAGAGAACACATTCCCTTATTCCCCACTTTGAACAGGAAAGCCCAACTTCTGTTGGAACATGGGTCGATCCTCTTTAACTACTTCCTGCTGAAATGGGGGAATAGAAGGGGCCCTGCAGTTGTGGTTTCCTCCAGAGGCGAGTCTTTCAGGGGTGCAGGTTGATCCTAAGGTCCACAATAGAGCCCATAAGCCAAGGGCATCCGGGGGTTCCAGTGGCACCAAATAACATTTTCATATATAAATTTTTTGAAATTAAGAATGTCTTTTATGTAATCAAATGTATTGATACTCACTTTGTTCTCTCTTATGTGATTACAAATTCTTTCCATTAGGCCTAAATTTACCTATATGTTCTTACAGATGTCGTTAGCTTTTCTTATTTTAGATGCTCCTTGGCTTACAATGGGATTATATCCTGATACATCTGTTATAATTTGAAAGAATTATAAGTAAAAATGCATTTAATACACCTAACCTACTGAACATTATAGCTTAGCTTAATCTACCTTAACTGTGCTCAGAACTTTGAACTTAGCCTATAGTTGGCAAAAGATCTAACACAAAGTCTATTTTATAATAAAGTTTTGAATATATCATGTAATTTATTAAGTACTGTACTGAAAGTAAAAACGAGAATAGTTGTATGGGTACTCAAAGTACAGTTTTTATTAAATGTGTATTACTTTTGTTCCCCATGAAGTCAAAAACTTAAGTAAAATTAAATAAGTAAATAAGTAAAACCATCATAAGTCTGGGACCATCTGTATATACATCTCTCATTCTTAGGGAATTTATTTTATTTTATTCTGTGAGATGAAGGTATAACAGCATTTTGTGAGATAAAATAACATATTGCCCCAACATATTACCTAAGTGTCTCAGTGTCAGCATTATTTATAACTTTTAAAACACAAAAATTGAAAACATAAAGTCTATCAGCAGGGAAGTTATCAATGACAATTACAAATAACTACGGAATAAAAATAAACATATACATACCACATTTTTGGAATTTTAAGGGTACAGAAACATTATTTGCCATAACTATAAAATCAGGATATTAAAGTATTCATACAGCACAACTTCCATTATCTAAACATAAAAAGTGGAAGAAAATACATCAAAATTTTAACAATTATTATCTACACATCATCAGGTTATATGTTTCCTTTTTCATACTCTGTATTTTATAAGATATATTTGATAAGCATGCATTACCATTACTTAAACAGCTTTTAGGCATTTAAGAAATCAATTACCTAATAACAGTCCAAAGGAAATCAACCTGGACAGAAACTCATGTGAAAAAGATTCTGGGAATGTTTGTTGATCACTAGATTATTATAAAAGAATGATAAACATGAACTAGCTATCCAGGAATCTACATTAACAGAAATATAATGTCCAATTTAGGTATAGTAATAGTCCCATACATTTTTTAATAATGGCTGGTCAACAAAGATTATATTACCTTTTGCTCTGAGTCTGTATTTTGAAGAGAGCCTTAAAAATCTAGAAAACATTCAGAAAAGGTTTACCAGAGGAGCTAGGCTTCTGTCTTTTAAAAAAAAAATAATTAATTGACTAATTAATTTTTATGAAAATGGTTAAACAAACCAAGAATATGAATCAGGACAAGACTAAGAGGGAAATTCATCTTCAAATATTTGAAAACTGTCTTAGACAAGAGTTAGTTTTCTGTCACCCCAAAAGACAGTACTGAAACCAGATGGAGAAGTAGACTTTACCACAGCAGTTCAGACAGAAACAAGACGGTCACCTGCCAGGACCAGTATATAAAGATTTCTAATTTAAGTGGCAAGGTAGATTGGATGTCTCAACATGTTTATTTCAAACTTGAAACTCTCTGACTGTAGGATTATCTAATCACTTTCACTTTGGAAAATGTACTTTTTTATAACATTTTTCATCATCTGAACAGGATAAATTCAAATTTGACTTATTTATATGGCTATAAGTCTATTTTTAAGCTAAGAATTGTAATATTCATAGAAAAAAGTGAATATTAGTATTATGAAAGTTTAAAATAAAACCAAAAAATTAAGTTAGAAAATGTTTTCAAATTTCATCATTATATGCCCTGGAGAGTCATTCAGGTGATTATATTTCAGTTAATATAAAGAACGTGTATTATGATGCTGTTAATATGATACTTATAATGCTTTGGACATGGCAGAAAATATGAATTATAAACAAAATTCACAGTACAATAGCATCACCATGGTATCAAAGGCCATAATTGTTCTTATAATTCACAGAAAATATCATGATTTAAGAACTAAATACCACACAAACTTTTTTATTATGATGAAAGATGTGTAATTATACTTCTTGAAAGACATTCAGTCTAGTGACATTAGAGATTATAAAGCAAAACAAGGGTACTACCAATTGTAACTTGAGTTATTTATCAAGTTGACGTAAAACTTTTATGCTCACACCAGAACTGTGTCTGTTTTGTCAATGTGTAGCCCAGATGATAGATTCATTTTGAGTCCTTTCATTTGAATTACCTATGAATATTACTGAATACCAATGGATATCAAGACAATCACAGAATTGTTCGGGTATAACCAGGCCAGCCATTGTGAAAACAAGAGCTCTGATGTCCTGACCAGATAGACATATTAATTCATCTATTAATCATTAACTGTCATCTAAACCCTAAAGGTAGTACAAAAATGTATAAGATGTTATCCCTGTCATTAAGTTGTTTACAGTGTAATCAACATTACAAGATTTGTGCACAAATAAATAGCTTTGATTTTTTAAAGAGCTCAGAGACTAACCAGAGTGTACCTAAAGATCTGTGCTGGAGATAAATCTAATTTGCTTATTTCTTTCCAGATTCCAACACTTTTACTTGAGGTTGCCACATACAATGATTATCAAGTAGGGCTCAGAGAAAAAAATAATACCAACATCAGTTTAAATGTAATAGTCAAAAAGTGAAATCTTTACCCAAACTACATAATTTACCATATGGTTTTGAATAATGTTATTTGTCATATTATCCATGCACATTCTTCTTAATGGATATAGGTAACTGACAGTGCCTATATTTTGAACCAGGTGTGAAAGTAAGATTATCAAACTCTACCTCAGTTAAAACACATGTAGTCAATTTTTGCATTGACATATGTTGATAAGGCTCCCCACTAGAATGCTGGGAATTGAGATAGTAAAATATGCATAGGCTATTACACATTATTCACAGAGATAACATAGGCAATAAATAATGGTAATGTAATTGCAAGGCAAGAAACAGGTTGATTCCCTTTAATAAAAACATACTGAACACTTAACTTGTTGCCTAGCCTAATATTGTGGGGGTACAGCAGTAGAAGAGATCTTGATAAAGTGACCATGTAATTTGTTACTGAAATGAGAACACTTTGAGAAAAAACTCACTATTAAATTATAATGGAATAGCAAGTGACATAACACAGCCATCCTGAGAAAACTGAGATGTATGACCATTCTGGATTTAGAGGACATGCTCTGTATCTTGCTGGAGTCAGCATGTCAAAAACCCTTACTATACAAAGTGGCATGCAAGATACTATGAGTTGAAAAACAAATGAGAGTTCAAAGAGGGAACTATAATAATGAATAAAAAAAGGTTTGATTGACAAGACATAAAGATCAAGATTAAAGGTAAATGCTGGAAGAAGTTTAAGTAAAAGTAAAAAGGTTGAAGTGAAGTGAGAGGGGGGAGCCTGAAGAAGTGTGATGAACCCGAGTCTATACTTATTTTGGAATGAGTGCCTGAATAGAATTTTTAAAGAACGATTTAATCTACTCCCATTGGCTGTCCTTGAAAAGCAGTTTAAGAAGATAACACTTCTACTTCCCCTGTAGAAGTGATTTTCCTCTTATAAAGCCAATTCCAATTATGGATTTCATGCATGTCAGGCTCAATAGGCAGGGATATGATTACATCGGAAAGTGGTATGCAATGTGTGCACTTTAAAATTACTCAGAGTATAATAGTTTGCAATCTTTATGTAAATCAGTAAGCCTTTCTGCCTCTATCACTCCCTCCCAGCATTGCAGGAGAAGTGCAAACCTCAGCCGTTTGGAAAGAAAAGTGATGATGAAATATTAATAAAGATTACTGACAAAGTAAGCAGTATGACTCAGGTTGTAAAGAGCCATGGAACGTAGATGTTGAAAAAATTTATTCAGCAACAGGGCAAGTTATTCAGTGGTTTTAAAACAGATGACATCATCTCTATAAACTGCAGGGAGCCTTTGAGAGTGTGGTAGTATTTTTATTTAGGGGGAGGGAAATTTGAAAGAAGGGAGTAATTTTATTAGGATTAAAAAGTAGGCAAAAAGGAAGGGAAATTTTAATGAAAATCTTTCTGCACTTCCACTAAATAGCATGGAGGCCTTCATTTCCTCTCTAAAATAGTTACACTTTCCTCAGTCTTGTCTTTTTGACCATGATGGAAATTTATTTAAACTATACATGCTCCTCAGCACAAGGCTACTGTGCTGAGGTTTTCAGATCATATGCATATGTGACTACCCCACGTGAAATTTTTATTTAAAAATCTAATAATAGGACTTGGACATTTCCAATGGTAGGTGAAACAAGTAAGTCAGAAACAATTTTACCCATATTAATGGCTTTTTATTTTAGAGACTTAGCTGATAACATCCTTTTGGGGAAAGGTCAGAAGAAAAAGCTGTCTCTTAAATACAGAAGGAACACATGTCCCACACTTCCTAACATTCCTTCCCTCAACTCAAGGTTAATTTATCCCCTCAGGTAAGGTGTGGCACGTGGGGGGTGGCAAGGAGAGAGGGAGAGAGAGGTTACAATTCTATTCAGCTGGCTGAGGGACTTAACGGTCAACAGGAATGTTTAAAGCAGCCACTGCATGTCATTTCCGGTAACCCCTCAGTCTTTGCAAGGATAGGTCATGAGTGGAAGGTTGCTATATGTGAACCTGTGATATTCAGGTTGTGCTATTGGTACCTTCGTTCTCCTCCTCTGAGAAGGTCTTCTCATTATCGTTATTCCAACTCCATCACAAAATAAATTGTCCATGAGTCAAAGGAGATATACTTTACATTGGTAAATTTCAACATTGAGAAGTAAAATGATGCAGCATACGTTAATCAGGAGATATACCCATTTTTATGCATGAGAAATTTGAAGACTAGAGAGACCTCCAGTGACTTATTCAAGGTCAATAAATTAGTTACCACAAGGAAACACAAAGAATAAACTCAAGTCTCCTAAATCCTAGCTGAGTTCCTTTCTTCGAAAGCATACTGCTGACTTGAAAGCTTTAAAAACTCTCACGGTCTCCTTTGATGGGCATTTTCCTATAGGCTAGAAAGGTAACTAAGGTCATTTTTATAAACCAAAGTGAATTAAGAAGAAGACTACAGCTCTTTCTAAAGATTGTAGTTCAGTTACATCCCTACAGTGAATAACTCATGAAACAAGAAACACAGATGAGAACTCAAGGGGTAGAGTGAGGCCATCCTGACTTCAAATTTTTCAAAGGAAGAAGAGAAGTTCCATTATTATATTCAAAGGACTTTAGCAGATGATTGTGGTACTGTTGCATAGGATTTTTAGATTTTTAAAGCCAAAAGAACAGTCATTCTTCATTACTCTGAGGATTTAATGGGACATAGACCTGGGATATCACAATACAAGCTGGAACTGCAAAAGACCAACTGAGCTTTGCTGTAAACCACTAACTGCTATTAGTAAATACATTAAATAGATATGCTTAAAATTTTTTGCTTTACGGGAGGATCATGAGCCTTCCAGAGAACATTTCATTCAGTTAAATAACAGTATGGGTTGGGATCCTGCTATGCTATGCAATTCATATACATTGGCAAAATTAAAGTGCTGTTTTTCTTTTATTGACAGGCACTAAAGACTAATAAACTATGGAGACTATTAGTTCACACAACCTATGAAGAATGTCAACATAAGAAATTTAAATATGCCCATAATTAATAAATTTAATAATCATTTCCTTCTGGTTAAGGGTATTTAGTCAAATCTGGTGTTCATAAAATAAGATAGATATATGTACAAACATAAAAACTAGTGAACACACACACCACACAAATTCCAAAATACATAGGAATATCAGACTTTCAGCAATTTTAATTCTGAACTGAGAAATAGACAAACAGATAAATCTAAGATTTTTCTCATAATAATCCCATGAACTAAAGCTCAAGTCTTTCGATACCATAAAGTATTTTATCCCCTTGTTCAGATTCATATGTTGATATATCTATATCTATCTATATAAATATATATACATGATTTTCTATACACTTACTCATCTCATTGATATGGTTTGGCTTTGTGTCCCCACCCAAATCTCATTTTGAATGGCACTCTCATAATTCCCATGTGTTGTGGGAGGGATCTGATAGGAGATAATTGAATCATGGAAGTGGTTTTCCCCAGGCTGTTCTCATGGTAGTGAATAAGTCTCACAAGATATGGTGGTTTTATCAGGGTTTTCTGCTTTTGAATCTTCCTCATTTTATCTTTGCCTGTTGTCGTGTGAGGCATGACTTGCTCTCCTTGCCTTCCACCATGATTGTGAGGCTTCCTCAGACATGTGGAACTCTAAATCCAATTAAACCTCTTTCTTTTGTAAATTGCCCAGTTTTGGGTATTTCTTTATCAGCAGTTTGAAAATAGACTAATACAGTAAATTGGTACCAGTAGAGTGGAGCATTGTTGAAAAGATACCCAAAAATGTGGAAGCGACTTTGGACCTGGGTAACAGGCAGAGGTTGGAACAGTTTGGAGGGCTCAGAAGAAGACAGGAAAATATGGGAAAGTTTGCAACTTCCTAGATAGTTGTTGAATGGCTTTGCCCAAAATGCTGATAGCATTATGGACAATAAGTTCCAGGCTGAGGTGGCCTCAGATGGAAATAAGGAACTTACTGGGAACTGGAGCAAAGGTAACTCTTGTTATGTTTTAACAAAGAGACTAGCAGAAGTTTGCCCCTGTCCTAGAGATGTATGGAACTTTGAACTTGAGAGAGATTATTTAGTGTATTTGACAGAAGAAGTTTCTAAGCAGCAAAACATTTAAGAGGTAACTTGGACCCCGTTAAAAGCATTCTATTTTAAAAGGGAAACAGAGTATAAAATTTTGAAAAACTTGCAGCTTGACAATGTGATAGAAAAGAAGATTCTATTTTCTGAGGAGAAAATCAAGCCAGCTGCAGAAATATGCATAAGTAACAAGGAGCCAAAGGCTAATCCCCAAGACAATGGGAAAATGTCTCCAGGGCATGTCTGAGGTCTTCACGGCAGCTCCTTCCATCACGGGGCTGGAGGCCTAGGAGGAAAAAGTGGCTTTGTGGGCTGCGCCCAGAGTCCCAGAGCTGTGTGCAGCCTAGGCATTGGATTCCTGAGTCTCAGCCACTCCAGTCGTGGTCCAGCCCTGAAAAGGGGCCAGTGCAGAGCTCAGGTCATGGCTTCAGATGGTACAAGCCCCAAGCCTTGGCAGCTTACATGTGGTGTTGAGTTTGTGGGTACACAGAAGTCAAGAATTGAGGTCTGGGAACCTTCACCTAGATTTCAGAAGTTTGCTGCAGGGATGGGGTCCTCATGGATAACCTCTGATAGGGAAGTGTGGAATGGAAATGTGGAGTCAGAGCCCTTACACAGAGTCTTTACTGGGGCACCATTTAGTGGGGCTGTGAGAAGAGGGCTTCTCACCCTCCAGACCCAGAATGCTAGATCCACTGACAGCTTGTACCATGCACCTGGGAAAAGCTGCAGAAACGCAGTGCCAGCCTGTGAAAGCAGCTGGGAGGGGGGGCTGTACCCTGCAAAGCCACAGGGGCAGAGCTGCCCAAGATCATGAGAACCCATCTCTTGCATCATCATGACCCAGATGTGAGACATGGGGTCAAAGGAGATCATTTTGGAGCCTTAAGATTTGACAGCCCCGCTGGATTTCAGACTTGCATCGGCCCTGTAGCCCCTTTGTTTGGCCAATTTCTCTCACTTGGAATTGTATCTATCCAATATCTGTACTCCCATTGTATCTAGGAAATAACCAGCTTACTTTTGAATTTACAGGCTCATAGGCAAAAGAGACTTGGCTTATCGCAGATGAGACTTTGAACTATGGACTTTTGAGTTAATGCTGAAATGAGTTAAGACTTTGGGGGGACTTTTGGGAAGGCATGGTTGGTTTTGAAATGTGAGGAAATGCGATTTGGCAGGGGACAGGGGTAGAATGATATGGTTCAGCTCTGATCCCCACCCAAATCTCATCTTGAGTTGTACTCCCATAATTCTCATGTGTTGTGGGAGGGACCTGATGGATAATTGAGTAATGGGGGGAGTTCTCCCCATACAGTTCTCATGGTACTGAATAAGTCTCACAAGATCTGCTGGTTTTATCAGGAGTTTCTGGCTTTGTGTCTTCCTCATTCTCTCTTTGCCTACTGACATTCATATAAGATGCAACTTGCTCTTTCTTGCCTTCCACCATGATTGTGAGGCTTCCCCAGCCACGTGGAACTCTAATTAAACCTCTTTCTTTTGTAAATTGCCCAGTCTTGGGTGTGTCTTTATCAGCAGTATAAAAACAAACTAATACACTCATTCTCCAATCTATAGAAGATTAAAAGCAGCAAATTAGAAGGTAAAAACAAGTAATGAAAGTTGTCAGTATAGATGACAGACTGCAATTAAAAATGACAGACATTCTTGTAACAAGCTAGAGGATGAAATCTCTATGACTATACTGAAGCAACTACATATTTCAATAAATAAAAAAACATGGTAATATGCTACATGTTCTGACACTTGATGGACATATTGATCTATTTTTGAGTCATGAAGCAAGATATTTTTATACTGTTAGATTTTGTTTATCATCTTGTATATAACTTTGGATAAAATACAATGTAGCTTGCTGATTTTCTAAACATTTCAGTTCTAAAAAGGCTACTTTTAGTTTTCTGAAAAACTAACATTTTTAGAGTAACTTTTTCCTTGATGATGCTGGATTAAAAGTAAATTACCCTGTGTATATGTGTACGTGGGAAGAAATGTGAGTACATGGAATGAATTTTAAAGTAGATATCAACATATACAGAGGCAGAGCTCCTCCTAGGGTGTGAGGAATGGGGGCCTAGTCTGAGGCTTCTGACAGTATAAACAATTTAATCTTAAAACCATATAAAATTAATGGGCTCATATGAAGTATAGTAATTAATTGATGAAGATTCAGAATATTGGGTAGATCAAAATAATTTAGAACAATGGATAAAGAAGAGGTACTTTTGTAATGGTTTATTAGGCAAAAAGTGTATGTGAAGATTCTTCATAGTGTTCAAGCACTGTCTCTTTCTTTTAAAGTCCAGAAATTATATCTTTGAATATTTTATTGTCAAATGTGTTATTTCTGGCTAGTTTTATATCTCTCACTATGATAAAGTATAGCAATACTATTATTAATCACAATACTATGACTCTTCATGACCAGTTTATTTTAAAGTAATGTACATCTTCTTGCTTCTACAATCCTCTAATGTCATTTATTTAATGTTGGTTACACTATCACTCATGGCAGTACCTCACCCATCCAACCCCTTGTGAATACTAACTTCCAGTGCCTTTCTTAAAAATTTATTACTGTGCTTTCTTGATGATAATCACAAATGTAAGTCTAACCCAGAGTATGCAGAAAAACATGAGCCATATTTTGTGTTATGATCATGCTAAATTTATCAATCACAATTTCATGATATAAAACACATCTTCCAACAATGTCTTCTTTGAACTCTTTAAACCATAATCAATACATTTTTAGAACATAATCTTTTTCAATGTTAATAGCATTCCTGTATTTTATGCATAGCTATCAGCATGGAGGATAGACAAGGGACCCACAGGAAGAGTAAGAACAATGGTTACATTTTCTCAAGAAATGCCCATCCTTCATCCAGCACAGCTTATGATCAACCTGAGAGAGTTTTATGTTTTAACATCAATAGAAAGCAAGAGAGGTCACTGTTGGGTAATGGTCTCAATAGCCCACAAAGAAGTCAGGTGGAGCCACCTCCAGAGGACTGCCTAACACATGACACAAAGCCTATGGAAGACATAGGATGACCATACTGGGTGCTAGCAGCGTACAGCACACAGGGTAAATTTTCAAACACGCAGCTATAGACCAAGTGGAGATGAGGGACCATCAGCTCTCAGAAAACTAAACTCTTTCTGTGTCCATTGTGAAAGTCACCCCAAGTCAGCATGTTGCCATTATTTGGGCTGTCAAATATCACACAATCTTGTGAAAGAAATACAGTGCTTGGGCTGTAATCCAGCCACTATGGTCTAGTATGATTCCACTGAATACGAATCTTGAAGCTTCCCAGGGCATTCTGTAAACTTCATATGCAGGGTAGTGCATCTGAGAATAAATTAAAGGTGAGAAATGGGGGATGAGGGCCCACTTGGGTCCCATTCAGACTCAAGACAGCTTGCTCAAATATCAGTATCAGCCTTGGCCAGAATCAGGTACCAGAGAAGGATTTAGACAAATTTGAGGAAGACACTTCAGGTCAGTGATACTCATAACATTCTGCAGTGTACTGCCCAAAAGGCTTTTTTGTCTCTTCCCCTGTCCCAGTCACTGGAGGGTTACTTTAAAAGCTTGAGGAGGAGGCTGGTCAAGATGGCCAGCTAGAAGCAGCTAGTGTGCACCATCCTTACAGAGAGAAATAGAAGCAGCAATTAATACACCACCTTCAACTGAAACATCCAGGTATGTGCATTGAGATTCATCAAAAAAGAAGAAAAAGCCCTTAACCCATAAAGAACAGAGAAAATCAAGGCAGGATGACCAACCACCTAGGAGTGACACAGAACCAGGGGAGCTTCCCCTGGCCGGGGAACTGGTCTCAGGCCTCACTTCTCACTGGACAGGGCCACCCAACCTGGGCAGCACAACAACCCTGGCCTTGCCTGACTACTTCAATCAGAGGCAGCCCAGCAGTTGAAAAGCAAACAAACAAAAAAATACATGCAGACATGAGGGATAAAACAATGCAAGAAATGCAGCAACTTAAATGGCCACAGTGTCTTATATCCTCCAAACAACTGCATTAGTCCTCCAAATGAGTGGATTAGTTTTCCAACAAGGGCACTTAATCAGAATCAGTTGGCTGAAATGACAGAAATAGAATTCAGAACGCTTATAGAAACAAAGATCATCAAGAGTCAAGAGAACAGCAAAACCCAATCCAAGGAAACTGAGAATCACAATAAAATGATACAGGAGGTGACAAACAAAATATCCACAATAAAAAAGAACCCAACTGATTCCAAAGAGCTGAAAAACACACTACAAGAAATTCACGATGCAATCAACATGTATTAGTGGAATAGGTCAAGCTGAGAAAAGAATTTTGGAACTTGAAGACTGGTTCTTTGGAACAAGAGAGTTAGACAAAAATAAATAAATAAATGAAAAGAAACAAACAAAAAACTCTGGAAAAATATGGAATTATGTAAACAGCCCAAATCAATGAATTATTCACATCCCTAGAAGATTGGGAAGGAAAAAAAGACAACTTGGAAAACATATTTTAGGATAATTGCCCATGAAAACTTCCCCCATCCTCACTAGGGAGGCCAATAGTCAAATTTAGGAAATACAGAGAACTCCTGCAGATTCTACAGAAGAAGTTAATCCCCGTGCCATATAATCATCAGATTCTCCAAGTTTGAAATGAAGGAAAGAATGAAAAAGACAGCTAGAGAAAAAGGGCACACCACCTAAAAAGGGCATCCCAAAAACTAAGAGGATATCTCTTAGTCAAAAGACATTGGGGGCCCATATTCAATATTTTTAAAGAAAACACTCTTGATCAAGAATTTCATATCGAGCCTAACTGAGCTACCTCAGTGAAGGAGAAATAAGAACCTATTCAGATAAGCAAACACTGAGTGATTTTTTCACTACCAGACCCACTTTACAAGAGATCTTAAAGGAAGTACTAAATATGGAAAGGAAAGACCATTACCAGCCAATACAAAAACACACCTAAGTACACTGACCAGTGACACTATAAACAACCACACAAACAAGCTGGCATAATAACCAGATAACCACACAATGACAGAATTAAATCCATACATATCAATACTAACCTTGAATGTAAACAGGCTAAATACCCCATGTAAAAGGCACAGAGTAGCAAACTGGACCAAAAAGCAAGACCCAGTGGTATGCTGTTCTTCCAGAGACCCATCTCATATGCAAGGACACCCATGGGCTCAAAATAGAGGGAGAGAGAAGAATTTACCAAGTAAATGGTAAATTACTTCTTTTCTGAGAAAGAAGCAGGGATTGCAATCCTAATTTCACACAAAACAGACTCTAATCCAACAAAGGTCAAAGAAGACAAAGAACGGCATTACATAATGGTAAAGGGTTCAATCCCACAAGAATAGGTAACTATCCTAAATATATATGCACCCAACACAGGAGCACCCAGATTCATAAAACAAGTTATTGGAGACCCACAAGAGACTCAGATGCTCACACTATAGTGAGACACTTCAACACTCCACTGAAAGTATTAGACAGATCATTAAAGAAGAAAATTAACAAAGATATTCAGGACCTGAACTCAATATTGGGCCAGATGGATCTGACAGACCTCTATAGAACTCTTCACCCCAAAACAATAGAATCTACATTCTTCTCCACTAAGCATGGCACATACTTTAAAATAGACCACACAATCAGACATAACACAATACTTTAAAAATGCAAAAGAATTAAAATTATACCAAACACACTTTCAGACCACATCACAGTAACAGTAGAAATAAACACTAAAAAAATCATCCAAAACCATTCACTTACATGGAAATTAAACAAGCTGCCCCTGAATGACTTTTGGAGGAGCAATGAAGTTAAGGCAAGAATCAAGAAGTTATTTAAAACTAATGAGAACAAAGATACAACATAACAGAATTTCTGGGACACAGCTAAGGCAGCGTTAAGATAAAAATTTATGATGTTCAAATCCAACCTTCTCCATTTGCTCTTTACTGACCATTCAGCTGGAAATGATCAGACTTCACATTCATAATATTAATTATATTACTTATTTGGATTTTATCATTTACTCTGTAGCATTGTTTCCTTCACATTTATATAATTTTTGTCTTTAAAATAAATGGCAAGTACTCTGACAGACTAACTTCTTATACTTTACATCTCTTTCCTTACTTAGAAAAGCTGCTTAATGATAAAACTCAGCCAGGCAGAGTAGCTCAGACTTGTAATCCCCTGGACTTTGGGTGGTCAAGGAGGACAGATCACTTGAAATCAGGAGTTTGAGACCAGTCTGGCCAACATGGTGAAACCCCATATCTACTAAAAATACAAAAATTAGCTGGATGTGGTGGTGTGCACCTATAATCCCAGCTACTCAGGAGGCTGAGGGACGAGAATCACCTAAACCTGGGATGCTGAGGTTGCAGTAATCTGAGATCATACCACTGTACTCCAGCCTGGGCAACAGAGTGAGACTCTGTCTCAAAAAATAATAATAATGATAATGATAATAATAATAGCTTAATAAATACTAATTTGTTCTAAAAACATTTATAGCCCTAAATGCTTATGTCAAAAATTTAGAAATATATCAAATTAACAACTTAACTTCACAACTAAAAGAACTAGAGAAACAAGAACAAACCAGCCATTAAGCTGGCAGAAGACAAGAAATAATGAAAATAAGAGCTGAACTGAAAATTGAGTCCAAAAATTTATTCAAAATATTAATAAAAAACAAGTTTGTTTTTTGTCAAAATTAATAAGATAGGTCACTAGGTAGACTAATGAAAAAAGAGAGATATCCAAGTAAACAAAATAAAAAACAATATAGGGGGGTGTTATTACTGTCTCCAAAGAAACACAAAAACCCATCAGAGACTACTATGAACATCTCAATAAACAAAAACTAGAAAATCTAGAAGGATGGATAAATTCCTGGACACATACACCCTCCCAAGACTGAAAAAAAGAATATATTTATTTCCTAAACAGACTAAAACAAGCTCAAAAATTGAATCAGTAATGGGCTACCAGCCAAAAAGCTCAGGAACAGATAAGATTCACAGCATAATTCTACCAGATGTACTAAAAAGGGCTGGTACCATTTCTGACTGAAAGTATTTAATAAATTTGAAGAGGAGGAGCTCTTCTCCAATGCATTCTGTGAGGCCAGTGTGGTCTTGATACCAAAACCTGGCAGAGACAAAACACAAAAAGAAAACTTCGAGTCAATATCCTAGATAAAACATTGACACAAAAATCCTCATCAAAATACTTGCAAATCAAATCAAGCAGCACATAAAAAAAAAAAGCCAATCCATCACAATCAAGTAGGACTTATCTCTACAAAGAAAGGTTGGTTCAACATATGCAAATCAAAAATGCCATTCATCACATAAACAGAACAAAAGACAAAAACCACATGTTTCTCAAAGATCAGATGGTTGTAAGTGTGTGGCGTTCCTTCTGAGGCCTCTATTCTGTTTCATTGGTCTATATCTCTGGGGGAAGGATTCCCTGTTTAATAAATGGTGCTGGGAAAACTGGCTAGCCATGTGCAGAAAGCTGAAACTGGCACCCCTTCCTTATACCTTACACTAAAATTAACTCCAGATGGATTAAAGATGTAAACATAAGACCTAACACCATAAAAACCCTAGAAGAAAACCTAGGCAATACCATTCAGGACATAGGCATAGGCAAGGACTTCATGACTGAAACACCAAAAGCAATGGCCACCAAAGTCAAAATACACAAATGGGATCTAATTAAACTTAAGAGCTTCTGTACAGCAAAAGAAACAATCATTAGAGTGAACCAGCAACAAACAGAATGGGACAAAATTTTTGCAAGCTACCCATCTGACAAAGGGCTAATATCCAGAATCTACAAAGAACTAAAACAAATATACAAGAAAAAAAAAAGAACCCCAGCAAAAAGTGGGTGAAAGCTATGAGCAGACACTTTTAAAAAGAAGCCATTTATGTGGCCAACAAACATATTAAAAAATGCTCATCATCACTGGTCATTAGAAAAATGCAAATCAAAACCACATTGAGATACCATCTCATGCCAGTTAGAATTGCAATCATTAAAAAATCTGGAGACAACAGATGCTGGAAAGGATGCCGAGAAATACAAAAGCTTTTACACTGTCGGTGGGAGTGTAAATTAGTTCAACCATTGTGGAAGATAGTGTGGTGATTCCTCAAGGATCTAGAAATAGAAATTCCATTTGACCCAGCAATCCCATTACTGTGTATATATCCAAAGAATTATGAGTCAATCTATTAAAAAGACACATGCACATGTATGTTCATTGTGGCACTGTTTACAATAGCAAAGACTTGGAACCAACACAAATGCCCATCAATGATAGACTGGATAAAGAAAATGTGGTACATATATACCATGTATGCAGCTATCAAAAATACTATGCAGCTATCAAAAAAGGTGAGTTGATGTCCTTTGCAGGGACATGGATGAATCTGGAAACCATAATTCTCAGCAAACTGACACAAGAACAGAAAACCAACACCACATATTCTAACTCATAAGTCGGTGTTGAACAATGTGAACACATGGACACAGGGAGGGGACCATCACACACTGGTGTCCTCCTGTGGGGCTGAGGGCCTAGGGGAAGAATAGTAGGGGGGTGGGGGAGATTGGGAAGGGATAACAGTAGGAGAAATGCCTCATGTAGGTGATGGGGGATGGAGGCAGCAAATCACCATGGCATGAGTATACCTATGTAACAATCCTGCAAGATCTGCACATGTACCCCAGAACTTAAAATAAAAAAACAACAAAGAACCACATGATTATTTTAATAGATGCAGAAAAAGCTTTCAATAAAATTCAATATCCTGTTATGTTAAAAACTCTGAATAAATGAAGTATTGAAGGAACACACCTCCAAATAAGAAGAAAAATCTATGACAAACCCACAGCCAACATTATACTGAGTGGGCAAAAGCTGAAGCATTCCCTTTGAAAACTGGTATAAGACATAGATGCCATTTCTCACCACTCCTATTTAACACAGTATTGGAAGTTCTGGCCAGAGCAATTACACAAGAAAAAGAAATAAAGGACAGCCAAATAGGAAGAGAGGAAGTCAAACTATCCCTGCTTGCAGACCACATGATGCTATATCTAGGAAACTCCATAGTCTTGGCTCCAAAGCTGCTTTAGCTGATAAACAACTTCAGCAAATTTTCAGGATAAAAATCAATGTATAGAAATCAATAGCATTCCTAGACATGAACAACAGCCCAGCCATGAGCCAAATCATCAACAAAACCCCATTCACAATTGCCACAAAAATAATAAAATACATAGAAATACAGCTCACAAGGGAGGTTAAAGATCTCCACAATGAGAATTGCGAGAATTACAAAACACTGCTCAAAGAAATCAGAGATGACATAAACAAATAGAAAACATTCTATGGTCATGGAAATGAAGAATCAATCTCACTAAAATGGTCATACTCCTCAAAGCAATTCATAGATTCAATGATATTCCCATCAAACTACCAATGACATCTTCCCAGATCTAGAAAAAAAAAACTATTTTAAAATTCACTTGGAACCAAAAAAACAGCCCGATTGGCCACGGCAATCCTTTGCAAAAAGAACAAAGCTGGAGGCGTCATCATATTCAACTTCAAACTGTACTACAGGGCTATGGTAAACAAACCAGCCTGATACTGGCATAAAAACAGACACATCAACAAATATAATAGAGGGCCTGGAAATATGACTGAACACCTAAAGTCATCTGATTTTTGACAAAGCTGACAAGAACAAACAATGAACAAAGAATTCCCTATTTAATAAATGGTGCTGGGATAACTGGCTAGCCAAATGAAGAAGATTAAGGCTCAACCCCTTCCTTACACCATATGCAAAAATCAACTCAAGATACATTAAAGACTTAAATGTAAAACACAAAAGTATAAAAACTCTGGAAGACAATCTAGGAAATACCATTATGGACATAGGAACAGGCAAAGATTTCATGACAAAGAGGCCAAAGGCAATGGCAACAAAAGCAAAAATTGACAAATGGGACCTAATTAAACTACAGCTTGTTCACAGCAAAAGAAACAATCAGCAGAGTAAACATACAAACTACAGAATGGGAGAAATATTTGTATCTATGTAGCTTACAAGGTCTCATATCCAGCATCTATAAGAAACAAATTTACAAGCAAAAAACAAACAACCCTGTTAAAAAGTGGGCAAAGGATGTGAACAGGCACTTTCTTAAAAAAGACATATATGTCGCCAACACACATATGAAGAAAAGGTCAAAATAACTAATCATTAGAGACAGGCAAATTAAAACCTACAAAGAGATACCATCTTATATAGTCAGAGTGGCTATTACTAAAACGTCAAAAAATAGCAGATGCTGGCAAGATCCTGAAGAAAAAGTAACACATGTACACTGTTGGTGAGAGAGCAAAATTAGTTTAGCCATTGTGTAAAGCACTGTGATAATTCCTCAAAGAGCTGTAAATATAACTACCATTCAACCTAGCAATCCTACTACTGGGTATATACACAAAGGAATATGAATTGTTCTACCATAAAGACATATGTACATGTATGTTCACTGCAGCATCATTCACAATACCAAAGACATGGAATCAACCTTAATGCCCATCAATGGCAGACTGTATAAAGCAAATGTGGTTTCATATACACCATGGAATACTATGCAGTCATAAAATCAATAAAAAGAATAAGATCAGTCCTTTGCAGAAACATGGATGGAGCTGGAGGCCACAATCCTTAGCAAACTAATGCAGGAACAGAAAACCAAATACCACATGTTCTCACTTATAAGTGGAAGCTAAATGATGAGAACACATGGACACAAAGAAGAGAACAAACACTGGGGTCTACTTGAGGGAGGAAGGTCGGAGGAAGGAGAGGATCAGAAAAAAATATCCATTTGGTAATAGGCTTAGTACTTGAATGACAATATAATCTGTACAACAAACCCTGTGACATGAGTTTACCTATATAACAAACCTGCACATGTATTCCTAAAATGAAAACAGAAGTTTAAAATAATAAAAAATTTAAGAAGGAATTCATAATTTACTGATTATATCAAAATAATTAGCTGTCATAAATATAAAAAAATGTGTTATTAAAAATAAAGCTTCTAGGCAAAACCATTCAGGACATAGGTGTAGGCAAGGACTTCATGACCAAAACACCAAAAGCAGTGGCAACAAAAGCCAAAATAGACAAATGGGACCTAATCAAACTCCACAGCTTCTGCACAGCAAAAGAAACAGTCATTAGAGTGAATTGGCAACCAACAGAATGGGAAAAAATTTTTGCAGTCTACCCATCTGACAAAGGGCTGATAACCAGAATCTACAAAGAACTGAAACACATTTACAAGAAAAACAAACAAGCCCATCCAAAAGTGGGCGAAGGATATGAACAGTACACTTTACAAAAGAAGACATACGTGAAGCTAACAAACATATGAAAAAATGCTCATCATCACTGGTCATTAGAGAAATGCAAATCAAAACTACATTGAGATACCATCTCACGCCAGTTAGAATGGCAATCATTAAAAAATCTGGAGACAACAGATGCTGGAGAGGATGTGGAGAAATAGGAACGCTTTTACACTGTTGGTGGGAGTGTAAATTAGTTCAACCATTGTGGAAGACGGTGTGGCGATTCCTCAAGGACCTAGAAATAGAAATTCCATTTGATCCAGCAATCCCATTACTGGGTATATATCCAAAGACTATAAATCGTTCTACTATAAGGACACATGCACACGAAATGTTCATTGCAGCACAGTTTACAATAGCAAAGACCTGGAACCAACCCAAATGCCCATCGATGAATAGACTGGACAGGGAAAATGTGGCACATATACACCATGGAATATTATGCAGCCATCAAAAACGATGAGTTCGTGTCCTTTGTAGGGACATGGATGAACCTGGAAACCATCATTCTCAGCAAACTGACACAGGAACAGAAAATCAAACACCGCATGTTCTCACTCATAGGTGGGTGTTGAACAATGGGAACACATGGACACAGGGAGGGGAGTACCGCACACTGGGGGCCTGTCGGGGGAAAAAGGGAGGGATAGTGGGGGGTGGGGAGTTGGGGGAGGGGATAGCATGGGGAGAAATGCCAGATATAGGTGATGGGGGAGGAAGGCAGCAAATCACACTGCCATGTGTGTACCTATGCAACAATCTTCCATGTTTTTCACATGTACCCCCAAACCTAAAATGCAATAAAAAATAAAAAAAATAAAAATAAAAATAAAAAATAAAAAAAAAAAAAAGAAGGATGAAAATAAATTTGGAGTAAACAAAATAAATAATATGTAAAAATTTAAAAAAAAAATAAAGCTTGAAAAGAGTCAATCCAAATTGCTGCATACACTGGAGCATGGGGTATGGTTCAGGGGCGCACCTTTCCAGGGTCTAAGCATGGTAATGTACATAAGCATCCAAGAAAAAACAGGATGCAAACAACGACAATGAACATCTTAGAAAGATGAAAAAATCTAAAAAGCATGGGTTTGGGCTAACACATTAAGATTTTCCTTAGAAAAATAAAAAATTGTATAGAGGGTATCCTGGAAGATAAGGAGGCCCAAGAATGTAATTCCAATGTACTAAGATATACCGTCTCCTTGAAGAGAATGATGATGAACAAGAAGGGAAGAGGAAGAGGAACAAGATGACAATGATGATACGCTGATGATCACAGCAGTTGTAATGTAATACAGTCTTCAGTTAAGTACAGTTGTTTGGAAAGGATTGAAAGTGATAAAATACATCATAAAAGATTAAAAATATTCTAGCCGGGTGTCTGAAGAGGTAGTCATCGAAGAGAAGGTAAATTAAGCACCTTTATCTCAGAGGACCATGATAAAAATAAAATTTAAAAGTTAAATATACATGTGTGGATTTAGTGTTTTGTGTCTGGATAAAATTTGCTCTGTAAAAATTTCTTTAAAATTCTCACATTTTTAGCCAGGCGTGGTGGCATCAGTCTGTAATACCAGTTACTCGGGAGGCTGAGACAGGAGATTTGCTTGAACCCAGGAGGCGGAGGCTGCAGTGGGCCGAGATTGCACCACGGCACTCCAGTCTGGGGCAATGGTGTGAGACTCCATCTCAAAATTTTTTTCTACATTTTTACTCTTGCTTTACAGCATTTTTACTTAGTGCTGTTCTGTGTTTTCAACAACAACAACAACAACAAAAATACACTGACAACTCCAATACTCACATTCCGGTTTTTATCCATTTGAAAAAATGACAACTTTAGACATAGATTTTTTTCTTCTCACAGAACCCCCAGAAGTGATTGTGAATTAAGGAATGGCACTGTATCACTTCAGTCTTCAATATATTACAATGTAAATGTGTCTTAGGTATATTCAAATTTGTGAGCAAGGGCCATGAAACATTCAAGATGAAAATTATATTGTCATTAACATGCAAATCTGTCTTAGTGGATCCATGCACAAGACATTTGGTACAAATACCTAAAGGATGAATTATCAGTTGTATTGTGTGGGCTGCTTACAACAAGAGACAGAGATGTAAGTAGCCAAAGAACTTTTTAGGAATTTGATCAGACAAGAAAGACCACAGAAGCAATAGAATAAACCATACTGGTATATATATAGCCAGGACAAAAACTGAATACCAGGGTAGAAAATATGAGAGAGAAAAATAAAAACATTCCCAGGCTCAGACTCAGACTGGCAGAGGCAGCAGCAATGGGAGAAGCTATATACCTGCAGTCAGAAAGCTAAGCACTATGAAATTTTTTCTTATGGTTTGACTTAAAATATATCAAAGTTTATCACAAGGTATTTATGCTAGATTGTACTTTCTCGTGAATTATGTGTACTGAAAATTTCAAATCTTAGGTGAAAAGAACAAAGAATTAATTTGTAATCCTGAAAACAGAAAAGGATTCTAGCCTATTCTCAAAGCCTTCAGGTTGCTTTGCATGATAACTATGAGATGAAGCATGCTGCCATCTCACCAAAGGGAGATTTGTCTACTTCCCAAACTAGAGAGCACATACACAGAAGTATTTTCAAACAAACATACTGGAGTGTTTTGTGCTATTCAAAATATCATATAATAAACGTATATCATTTTTATAAAAAGGAAATACTAAACATCTATAATCTCATCACCCAGAGATAAGCACTACTAACATTTGGTATATTTCCTTCCATTTTTTTTACTCCTGCTTAGAATTATTCCTTGCATCACCAGATTTGAAGTACAAATAAGGTCACATTTCTTTTGGTATTCAAAGTCAGGGCCTGAATCTCATCTTACAAATAACAATTAGTCCTTTTTTCCCCTTAAACATTGCCTTCCTCAATATCCCTCAGAATCCTTATGGTGAACACAATTGACTCTTTAACCCATACTGTATACAATGAGAACCAGGTAATTTTCAAAATGAAAACAAAATTGTCATTAAAAAGGGTGAATGAATAGTAAGTGGCCAGTGGGCCAAAACAGCATCTAGTGGGCAAAACAAATGTGCAATGCATTTCCATGGGTTCTCAAAATAAAGAAATTCTAAAATTCTGAAAATTGTCTTTTTTGGTATTGCAGAGGCTGCAGCTTTCATCTGAAGAACTAAACTGTATGATACCAATGAAACAAAAACTAAGCACATTTTTGCCTCTCCTCCGGCCTTTTGTTGGGTCTTTCCTTTAAGTATATTTTCCTCCTTAAGTATATTTCCATGATGATTTAGAACAGCAGCCAGAAGGAAGCAGAAAATAATTAAAACCTAACATCTTAAGCAAGAGTAGAAGTCAGTACAGAAAACCTGAATTTTCCCTAAGCTATAATATTCTAGCCCCAACATTTTCAACTATTCCATAACTTTCACAACCCTTTGCTCAAATAATGATTTATAGATTTGCTAAGGATTAAACGTACAGAAAATTGTAGCATTCCATACACCAACATTATCCCAGCCTACAGCCAAAGCAAGAATGAATGTAATCCCATTCACAATAGCCATAAAAAGAACCAACATATTCAAGGAACATACCTCAATATAATAAGAGCCATCTATAACAAACCCACAGCCATATCATATTGAATGGGAAAAAGCTGGAAGCATTCCCCTCTGCAAACAGCATAAGACATGGATGACCCTCTCTCACCGCTACTATTCAACTCAGCATTGGAAGTCCTGGCCAGAGCAAACAGGCAATAGAAAGAAATAAAAGGCATCCAAATAGGAGCGAGGAAGTCAAACTATCCCTGTCTACAGATGAGATGATTGTATATTTAAAAAACCTTATAGTCTCTGACCCAAAAGCTCCTTTAGCTGATAAACAACTTCTGCAAATTTTCAGGATAAAAATCAACATAGAAATATCACTAGCATTCCTAGACACCAACAACAGACAAGTTCATAGCCAAATCAAAAACAAAATGCCACTCACAATTGCCACACAAATAATAAAATACCTAGAGATACAGCTCATCAGGGAGGTTAAAGATTTCTACAATGAGAATTACAAACACCACCTAATGAAATCAGAGTTCGCACAAACAAATACAAAACATTCCATGCTCATAGATAGAAAGAAATCAACATTGTCAAAATGGCCATACTGCCCAAAGCAATATAAAGTCTCAATGCTATTCCTATCAAACTACCAATGACATTCTTCACAGAATTAGCGGGAAAAAAAACTATTTTAAAATTCATATGGAACTGAAAAAGAGCCTGAGTAGTCAAGGCAATCCTAAGCAAAAATAACAAAGCTGGAGGCATCCTAACACCAACAACTCCATTAAAAATGGGCCAATACATAACAGACACTTTTTAGACATCCATGAAGCCAAAAAGCATATGAAAAAACTCAATATTACTGATTATTAGAGAATTTCAAATCAAAACCAAAATGACATACCATGTCATACCCGTCAGAATGGCTATTACTAAAGAGTCAAAAAAAATAACAGATTCTGGCAAGGTTGTGGAGAAAAACAATGTTTGTACACTGTTGGTAGGAATATAAATTAGTTTAACCATTGTGGAAAGCAGGGCTGGCAATTCTTCAAAGAGCTAAAAACAGAACTACCATTCAACCCAGCAATCCCATTACTGGGTATATACCCAAAGGACTATAATTTATTCTACCACAAAGCATGCATATGCAATATTCACTGCAGCAATATTTATAATGGCAAAGACATGGAATCAACTTAAATGCCCAATAATGACAGGCTGAAGAAAATGTGGTACATATGCACCATGGAATACTATGCAGCCATAGGAAAGAATGAGATCATGTCTCTTGCAAGAACATGGATGTAGCTGGAGGCCATTATTCTTAGCAAACTAATGCAGGAACAAATAAATACCCCCATGTCTCAGTCATAAGTGGAGGCTAAATGATGAGAAGACGTGGACACAAAGAGGGAACAATGGACAATGGGGATTAATTGAGGGTGTAAAGTTGGAGAAGGGAGAATAAGAAAAAAAGTAAGTATTGTCTACTAGTCTTAGTACCTGGGTGACAAATAAGCTGTACAACAAATCTCTGTAACATGAGTTTACCCACATAACCAACCTGCACTTGTACCCTTGAACCTAAAAATAAAAAGTTAAAAAAAATGAGAAATTAAATTTTAAAGAGAATAAAATACCTCAGAATATAAGAATGAGAAATGTGAAAAATCTCTACAATGAGATTTACAAAACATTTTTCAAAGAATCAGAGATAACAAAAACAAATGAAAAATATTCCATACTCATAAGTAGGAGGAATCAATATCGTTAAATGGCCATACAGCCCAAGGCAATTTACAGATCCAATGTTATTCTTATCAAACTACCAATGACATTCTTCACAAAATTAGTGAAAAATTACTTTAAAATTTATATGCAACCACAAAGAGCTCAAATTGCCAAGGCAACCCTAACGAGAAAGAAGAAAGCTGGAAGTATCACATTACCCAACTTCAAACTACAGTACAGTGTTACAGTAACTTAAACAACATAGTACAGGTACAAAAACAGACACACAGACCAATGGAACCAATAGAGAGCTAGAAATAATGCTGCACGCCTACAACTATCTGATCTTCAACAAAGCTGACAAAACAAACAATGGGAAAAAACTTCCTATTCAATAAATGATGCTGGCACAACTGGCTAGCCATATGCAGAAGATTGAAACTGTACCTTTCGCTACACCATATACAAAATTCAACTTAAGACAGGTTAAAGACTTAAATGTAAAACCTGAAACTATAAAAACACAATGAAAAAACCCCTAGAAAATACCATTCTGGACATATAACCAGAAAAATTATTTCATGATAAAGATACCAAAAGCACATGCCACAAAAACAAAAATTGACAAATAGGACCTAATTAAACTAAAGAGCTTTTGCACAACCAACGAAACTATCAACAGAATAAACAGACAACCTACTGAATGGAGAAAATGTTTGTAAAATATGCATCTGACAAGGTCTTATCATCCAGCATCTGTAAGAGATGTAAGCAAATTTATAAACAAAAAGCAAACAACTCCATTAAAAAGTGAGCAAAGGACATGATGGACACTTTACAAAAGAAGTCATATATGCAGCCAAGAGGCATATGAAAAAATAGTTTGCATCAGTAAGCATTAGAAAATTTCAAATCAAAACCACAATGAGATACCATCTTGTATCAGTCAGAATGGCTACTATTAAAAGGTCAAAAAATAACAGATGCTGGTGATTTTGTGGAGAAAAGGAAATACATATAAACTTCTGGATGGAATATAACTTTTTCAGCCATGATGGAAAATATTTTGGTACTTTCTGAAAGAATGTAAAACAAAATAACATTTAACCCAGTAATCCCATTACTGGGTATATACCCAAGAAACATAAATCATTCTATCATAAAGATACATACACATGTATGTTCATTGCAGCATTATTCACAATAGTTAATACATGGATTCAACCTAAATTCCCATCAATGGCAGACTGGATAAAGAAAATGTGGTACATATACACCATGAAATATTATACAGCCATAAAAATGAGATCATGTCTTTTGCAGCAACATGGATAGAGCAACATGGATGGAGCCATCATTCTAAGTAAACTAGCACAGGTACAGGAAACCACATACCTCATGTTTTCACTTATAAGTGGTAGCTAAACATCAAGTACATATGGACACAAAGAAGTGAACAACAGACACCGGACTTACTCTAGGGTGGAAGGTGGGAGGAGGGTGAAATCAAAAAACTACCTATTGGGTTTTATGCTTATTACCTGGGTAATAAAATAATATGTACTCCAAACTCTTGTAAATGCAATTTACCTATATGACAAATCTGACACATAACCCTGAACCTAAAATAGAAGGTTAAAAAAAAAAGTTAAAACAGCTCAAAGTAGGTATTGGTGGGCAGAGACAATGAGATTCTTATACACACCCTTAAGAATCTTTGCCCCATACCCTATTTCTCTTTATCATGTGCTGTGTTCTATGCATGTGATCTAATGTCTTCTATCTACCTATTGTTTTCAATTTATGCTCTTTATTTATAGCCCCAGGAGAACAAGTCTGTATTCCTGATGTCTTTACGCACTCCCACACTACTTACATCATGTGTTTTACCCAGCCACAGATCAATTAATGTTATTGACTCACCAAATAATGAATATAAAGCAATTAGTCAATATTACATTAGCCTTAAGGGAAAATGATGTGGTATGCACTTGTTTTTAATAACCTTTATTTGTGCATAGTTGTGGTAACAACCACTATCCTCAGGGCTAAATAAAGAACAGCTCTCTCATTTTTTTAATCAGATTATTTATTCTCCATCCCTTCTTGACTATAGTCTACAAGTCTCTACAGACGATTGTCTTTAATTCATATAATGTAGCCATTGCAGACATTTACAGACGTTGGCCTACAAAATTAATTTAGCCTGTTTCCTGTAGATCTTCAGGTAACTCAACCACAGAAGTTATTTTATTACTCTTCTAGAAGCTCTGAAAATGATCTAAATATCAGGAACCCCTCCCCTTAGCTGCCAATTCTTACATTGTCACTATTATGCCTGTGGTCTCTGGAATCAGACTTCCTGGTAGAAAAATGCATTATAAGACACTCACTAGCTGCTTAGCCTTAAAGACAAAGTTCTAACATTCTCTGTGCATAATTTTTATTTGTAAAATGAAAAAAAGTGGGAGGAAATAATATCAGTATTCATTGCACAGAGTTTTTGTGAAGATTAAATTTTCTAATGCTTATAAAGAACTTAGCACAATAACACATGATATGTGTTCTGCAAGTATTAAGGAGGGGTAGTGTTATTGGCAGTAGCAGAAGAATGAGATGTTGGTGTCAGAACCATGATAGTGAGGAAATTATACAACATTGTTCTGAAACAGATGTCAGAGAGTAGGGACACGTACTCTAAATCTCAGGCACCATCAGTCCCTACACTGAAGAGGGGACCTGATAGAGAGATGAGGGTCTGGCTTAGTCATGAGACTCTTACATACTTTCAGTAAATACCTACTGGTACAAACAGGTAAACTAATCAAGCAAGTAAATGAGTATTCTCTATAGATGGAACACTAAAGTTATACCTTTCCTGAAATATTAGTGTTTCCTCTCACTACATATTCTAGAAATTTTGGATCATTGGTGCTTAACTCATTCAAAACAAAAACATGATTGGTTTGATTTGACTTCCCCACCGCAAAGTAGCAAAATGGTAGATGAGGTGGCAAATAGAGTTCTCCCTGTGTGGGAGTGAGAGGAGAAAAGGCTGTAATAAACCTGCAGGAGCTTCTCTCTAATTGTAGAAACTATATCAACTCCACCAATGCTTCAGGATCAATGCCACCATGCAGCACCTCTGTCTACACAAGCTCTGTTAGATGATCTAAAAGGAATAGAGGTGGAAATAGCAATGTCAACCATGAACCCTCCCACTTGCATGCCTACACTCTCCACAACACAAACAGATCTCCCACCTCTCCCACTTTTCAAAGCATCATTAAGTGCCGTATTGTAGGTAGTCAGTGAGGGTCCGCAGCTCCGAAGACCATGTTGACCTTTAGACTGTACCAGAACCTACTTGTCAGCTACAGTTTGAGAAGGAACATTTTCCTCCTTCTCACAGAAAAAAAAAATTGTAAATTTTGAAAATCACAACGCTAAATGTGAGTCTTTTGTCCTTATACAGCTAACCTTTGCAATACTGACTGTTCATTGTTGTCTATACTACAGTTCCATAATCACAGGCCAGAAAGTGTCCTGGCCAAATATATCATCTTTCCACTATATAAATATTTTATCCTTGCCTTTCTTCTTGCTCTAGAAAATGTGAGTTACACTAGACTATGTTCATCTCCGCCCAGGAAAAGTCACTGGGAACCTTGCAGCTCCATTAAAAATTTACCCTCATCCCATTTCTTTCCCCATCCTTTCCTCACTGCTGCCAATATGTGATATAAATTTCTTTCTCCATGATGTTACTCATGCTGTTTCCTCCCCCCGAATGTACTCCCTCCTCCTCCCTGCCTCTTCAAGTTCTAAGCATCTTTTAACACCTAGCGCAACTTCCACATCACTAATTACGCCTCTTAGGCTGGTTCCAGCACACACTGATTTTAATCTTCTAAGAATTTATATAACAGTAAAAATCATCATTAAGCCAAGTGTATTTAATTAAAAAAACATAAACTTCTGTATGTGACAAGTGGTAATATACATATAACTCTAGTCTTCTGGGTATAAGTTAAAAGTCCTGGAGGATAGTTTTACATTGTACACATACATCGTACACACATGCTGTAAACATATAAGGATTTACTTACAACCCTTATGAATCCCCAAGTATTTAAATCCAGATTATCTATATCCAGTACTTATTTTACTGTTTAATTTCTTATAACAGCAATACGCTGAATGTATACATAACATCACCAGTGCACAACATCCCCTTATTGGGAAGTTATATTATCAAGAAATTCTTCATAGAATTTCTACATAGAATTCTACATAGAATTTTTTTTTCACAAAAATGTTAATCCTCAAAAGACTTTTAAGATTATCTAACTGTAAAGCATTGTATCGTAAACGAAAATGTGACCAAGTAAAAATTTCAAAATACAAAATGCTAATGCTTGGAACATATATGTGACTGGATATTTTCAATGCAGACACAATCCCAAAGAATCTGAATTACTCACCATATTTAATTCTAGTCAGGGTCAGGTGGTAGTGTTTAATTACTCAGCATAATCGTATCCAAGAGATTTAAAGTTTGTGGCCCTACCCTCAGCAGGGGAACCAGGAAATATCCCAACCTATTTGAACCACTCATAAACACTCATTCACTAAACATATGATTATTATCATAATCGGAATGATTTGTAACAAATATGAAATGCTTTCTAAAATACCATTGTTTTTAAAACAGTGTGTCTGAGACTCTATAATGGTCTCTCTCCCGTGATGCTGCCACACAGCAAAGACACAAACAAACAAAAGGCATTAAGCCTTCTCTTTTGGAGCCATTTTCAGAGTCACTTATGGGACACACAAGATTTGGGAAAAGAAATCCTTGTGAAACGGTACTCATTCTGGAGTTGTTCAAATTAGAAATTTTTAAATATGTGGATTTTTCAATAGAATAGTTTCAAAGCAATAAAAAAAAAATTTCTGCAGTATTTGAGTCATCCAACTATAGAATGAGCTTTTGAAAATGTGCTATTTTCACTAAAGATGTTTAAGCAAATACTAGATGATCATGTAGAGAAGTGATAGAAAATTCAATGTATTTCAAAGTCTTTTTAAATGGATAGAACGTACGATTCTAAAAGATCTGAATAACTATGCTATAGCCACACTAAAGTGGTATATTAGTAGCCTGCACATATCTAGCCCACGTCTAAATCGAAAATGTTACCTTATGTACTAAGATCTTCCTAAATGAAACATTACTCCGCCATAATTCTCATCCCTTTGCCCTGCTACCTTTTTCTCCATAGAACTTTGATCTAATGTGTTCTATATTTACGCTTGTATAGATATTGTTGGTCTCTCCGAACCAGAATGTAAGCTCTATGGAGAAAAGAACTTGTTCATTTCCTTAACCTAAGCAACTAAATTAGACTCTGGCATGTAATACGTATTTAGTCAATTGTTTAACAAAATATTAGCAAAAAAAAAAAAAAAAAAAAAAAAAAAGATGTTAGAGAACAATTGCAAACATGACAAAGATAGGGTAAAACACAATTCCAGTGCTTTTTCCGCATATTTGATGCCCAAAAACTTGCACAAGTCAACATATGACATATGGCCAATATATAATTGTCAAAAGAATGAACTCGTGCTATTATTTATATGTCTTTTCTTCTGTTTTTTTTCTTTCCTCTAATCACATAAATTTTACATGGTTGCAATCTTATTCATCTTTTTACCTAAAATGTGATACTACAGCTGAATAACTCATCTCATGCATCAGATTTGGCTATCACTGATCACTTACCATTGCCAAAAATCAAACCCATTTGAATACAAGATGTGTGCTCCCTCACCTAAGTCAAGTTACACAAAAGCATATGCTACAGACTGTAAATAAATAATAAAGGAAAATAAGTTAATTATTTTAACCTGATATTATGATCTTCTCATGAGCATCATGAAGAAGTGTCATAGTTATTTTTGGAGCAAGAATACCCTACTGAGTTAAGATAAACAGCCAAAATCTTGCAAGAGAGCAAAATGATATAGACTTATAATACGTAACTGAACGAATACACAAAACATTACCAAAACACCCTCCAAAAACAGAAGCAAAGATTTCTGTGCTCCATAAACCAGCAGACTAAGTCACCAGCCATTGTCCTCCATGGTTACCTCCCCTCTAGCTCCACTGAAATGTGGAAATGAAAGGACAAAGGAAAGTGCTTATCTACTCTCTCCCAAATATAAGACATCTTTCCCTGTTGTAAATAATCCTTTCTCCTCTGTCACATCTAGAATGAGAAGTCATTTTCTGATTAAGCCTCTGAATATAAACAAAAGTTGGGCATGAGGAGAGTGACTCCATATATTACTAACTTTTCAAGTAGTGAATGAGGAACCAAGCCTTTAGGAGAATATGTCATGTGAATACACCAGGACAGGAGGTAGACAGTGTACTAGGGAGAACATGCCTAGATTCTTGGTCACTTTATCTGGAAGGAGTCTAAGTCCAATGGAGAAGATAATTTCCAACTTTTCATTTCAGTCTCCTTTTCTTGGAAGTTTTTATAGCACCAATCAATCTTACCCTCCTGTTCAATGAAGCCCAATGTACTGAGTCCTAAGCCTTCTGCTATGGATCCATGAAGAGAGATCTTCATGGTCTTGGTTTCTGATAATGCAGGCCAACTAAAATGCTATAACTCAGCTACTGGGGTAGAAGGACACATGGATTTTCCTTTCTGACCCAATGATGCCACATCCTGAGATTCTTCTGGCAGTTGTAAAGCAGATTCACTTTCCTTCTCTTTTTGTCCACTACTGGCAATATGGTGGTGGCTGCTTCATCACTAATTTTTGTCCCCAAATCACCAGGAAGGTACATGCCTAACTAGTGGAAAGTCCCTGGCAGTGGAGGAAATATATATTTTTAACTTTTTTTTTTTTGGTTAAGCATGTCCTTCTCTGGGATGAGCTATCTCCTGGTCACAGTCTGGCTCTGTTGGCTCATGTCATGTATTAGAGAGTTTGATTTTCCAAACTGTGGGATGATTAGGTCAAGAGACTGGTAGAAACATTCTTTGGCAGCCGAAAAGGAATGAAAATTCAAGTACATTTCCTTGTCAACCTGACTGTTCACTCAAAATGACATAGTTTGGCTTATCTTCTGGGTGCTACCGATTAAGCTCTTTCCATTTAGAATGTCCTCTGAACCCATGTTCATTGTGAATGGCTTGGTTGGTCCCATCCCCCTCAGAACAAAAAAGTGCTAGACCTCCCAATATAATCAGATACAACATGTCACTTTTTTATTTTTTGTTTTTTAAAAAACTAAAATAACAATACAGTGATTTTTTTCCCTTTGCTAAGAATAATTTGTTGTCCTACTACTACTGTTTTGGAGAACAGAGTTTGCTTGCCAAGAAAGTTAAGAATACCAACACATGGGGAGAGTTGACTTTAGTTTTTTCACAGTTTGTGCTGTATAGTGAAACTTCACAGGAGGAAGGCAAGAAGGAACCTGCACCCATGGTCAGCTGGGGATAGAGGCTGCACAGGCACAGAGCAAGAGGAAGCCATACTGCTAGAAACACCTGATAGGTGGAGAGATTTTTCTCCAGCCCAGGTATGCCATCTCCCTCCTACCTTCTCGGCTACATTCCCAGCTTCTTGAGCTCCTTCAGCAGATGAATCTTTTCATTTGCTAGCTTTTATGCCGAAGAGGGTTGTGGGTAGGATAAGAACCAGGAGTAAATTAAGGGGAGGGAAGATAACAGTAGTCTTTGAGTTTTTGAGAATGACACCTTCAATGTAAACAATGGAAAGAAAAGTCAATCAGACAGCCCCAATGTCAAACAGTGGAGGAATAGAAGCTCTGAGACCTGCTCAGAACCTTAGGCAGGTGAGAACAGCCACTGATTTACTAGGCCCTGGCTGCCTACACTGGATCCTTTTGGAGGCATCTGATTATTCTTTTTGGTTTGGATCTCCCTTGCCCACAGAGGAATCCCTTCCAATGAGAGATGTCAGGAGCTACAGGTGCAATTGGGTCAGAGGCCCAGGGCCTGAGGACTCCTGGAAGGTACTGGTTACTTGTGGCACCAAGCAGTCTTCTTCCTTTTCCTCTTAAAGAAACAGCAGTATCTCTTGTTCTGTTTTGAAGAGGAGACAGTGGAGTAAACACTCTGCGTGTTTTTTTGGTTCTTTTTTCCATACTCTCATGATCTTAGTTACAAGCATTTCCATTATGGAGGCAGTGGCATTAATGGCAGCGTCAGCATTGGTGGGGGATGCTGTAGTTGCCTAAAACTGTGAGGGAAAGTGAACTTTCTCTCCCGTTGGAGGAGCTGAGGTCTCAAGAGGGTGAGTTGACCACCATCATATTTTCTCTTTTTCTTTCTTACAGCCACTTGACCCTGGATGCAGGTAAAGTAGTGAGGAGTATGTGACAGAACCAGGTAACTAAAGCCCTATCACTATGGCTGAAGAACCAACAAGAAGAGCAACAAGGGATAGGAAAGGACTGAGAGACTAGTAGAGGGAGAAGATCAGGAAAGCAATTCCATAAAGTTGCTTATGAATCCCTGGGCTCATCCTCAAGCTGCATATGCAAGGATCAGATCCTAAACAGCAATATGAAAGACTTTGAGAACTGAATTAAGCAGTAGTCCACAATGCAGGTTCCAGACTAGCCACTAAGTGGCACAGATACGGAAAAGATCTGAATAGTACCTTGAAGTCTTGGGGCGGAGATCAGAGAACTAGAATGGCCAAAGCAATTCTGAAAAGAACAAAGTTAGAGGATTCACATAATCTGATCTTAACACTTTAGATAAAGGGAGAGAATCAAGTCTGTGTTACTGGCAACAGAATGAACACATAGATAGAGGGAATAAAGAGAGCATCCCAGAAAGAGACATACACATATATAGTCAATTGCTTTTTGACAAAGATGCCAAGGTTTTCAATAGGAAAGAATAGTCTCAACAAATGGTGCTTGAACAACGGTTATCTACATGCAAAAAAGATGAACCTCAACTCATGTCTTGCACCATATACAAAAATTAACTCAAAAATAGATCAAAGATATAAATGTAATACCTATAAAATATCCAGAGGGAAAAATAAGAGGAAATCTCTGTAACCTTGGGTTTGGCAGAAATGTCTTGGATATGACACCAAAAGCACAATCTGTAATAGAACAAACTTGATAAATTGGACTTCATCAAAATTTCTGCCATGTGAAAAACACTGGAGTAAGACAAGTCACGGACTGAGAAACAATGTTTACAAATCACATCTCTTGTAAAGAACTTCTATACAGAAAATATAAAGGACTCTCAAAAGTCAATAATAAACAAACAAAAAAATGAGTAACAGGTTTAAACTGACACTTTACTACATTATAAAAGATACTCAACTTCATTAATCATTAAAGAAATGCATATTTTAATGAAATTTTTCTATATGCTTATTAGAATTTTCAAGATAATAATACAGAGATGGTAACAGGAACTATAATATATTGCTCAAGGGTATGCAAAATGGTATGGTCATTTGTTTTTAGTCAGGGTCTCTGTCGCCTAGGCTGAAGTGCAGTGGCATGATCATAGTTCACTGTAGCCTCCAACTCCTGGGCTCAAGTTGTCCTGCCTCAGCCTCCTAAGCAGCTTAGACTATAGGTGTGTACCACTATGCCTGGCTAATTTTTAAAAAAACTTCTTCATAGAGATGGGCTCAGGCTGGTCTCAGACTCCTGGCCTCAAGCCATCCTCCCACCTTGGCCCCCCAAAATACTGGGATTATAGGCAGGAGCCACCGTGCTCAGCCTGGTGGTATGGTCATTTTGGAAAACAGTTTGGCATTTTTTTCTAAAGTTAAATACACATTCTACATACAACCAAGTAGTGCTACTCCTACATATTTAAAATAGAGAAATGATGTTATGTTTACACAAAACCCCATAAATAAATGTTTATAACAGTTTAATTCATAATCATCAAAAACTAGAAACAACCTAAATGCCCCTCAACCTGTGAATGGAGAAACAAACTATATCATGTTCATAAAATATAATCTTATTTAGCAATGAAAAGGCATAGAAACCTAATATACAACAGCACAGATAAACCTCAAATGCATTGTGCTTAACGAAAAAGCCAAATGCAAAAAGCTGCATACTCTATGGTTGCATTTTTAGGATGTTCTAGAATAGGCAAAACTATAGGGAAAGGAAACAGATTAGTAGTTACCAAGAGCTGAGGGCAGGGGGAAGGGTTGACTAAAAAAGTTCTCTGGGATAATTAGGAAGATGATTAATGGTTTTATATGATGATTGAAGTGTTGATTACATGGCTGTATTTGCCCAAACTCTCAGAATAGTATAATTTAAAAATTTTTTTATTTTTTTATTTCAATAGATTTTTGGGGAACAGGTGATGTTTGGTTACATGAATAAGTTATTTAATGGTGATTTCTAAGATTTTTGTGCACCTATCACCCAAGCAGTGTACACTGTACCCAATGTGTAGTCCTTTATACCTCACCCCCATATATATATATCACATTTTCTTTATTCACTTATTAATTGATGGACATTTGGGCTGGTCCATATTGTTGCAACTGCAAATTGTGCTGCTATAAACATGAGTATGTAAATATCTTTTTCCCATAATGACTTATTTTCGTCTGGGTAGATACCTAGTAGTGGGATTGCTGGATCAAATGGTAGATCTTTTAGTTCTTTAAGGACACTCCACACTTCATTTCATAGCGGTTGCACTAGTTTACCCTTCCACCGGCAGTGTGAAAGTGTTCCCTTTTCACCATGTCCATGCCAATATCTCTTATTTTTTGATTTTTGATTATGGCCATTTTTGTAGGAGGAAGGTGGTATTGTGTGGTTTTGATTTGCATTTCCCTAATAATTTGTGATGTTGAGCATTTTTCATTTGTTTGTTGGCTGTTTATGTATCTTCTTTTGAGAATTGTCTATTCATGTCCTTAAGGCTACTTTTTGATGGGATTCTTTGTTTTCTTGGGGGGCTGATTTGAGTTTCTTGTAGATTCTGGATATTAGTCCTTTGTCAGATGCATAGTTTGCAAAACTTTTCTCCCACTCTGTGGGTTGTTTACTCTGCTGACTGTTCCTTTTGCCATGCAAAAGGGGTGGGGGGAGGGAGGGGAGGGTGGAGAGGGATAACATGGGGGAGAAATGCCAGATGTAGTATGCACCTAAAGTAAAATAAATAAATTTAAAAAAAAAGCTCTTTAGTTTAATTAAGACTCACCTATTTATCCTTGCTTTTGTCGCATTTGCTTTTAGGTTTTTGGTCAGTCATGAAGTCTTTGCTTAAGCCAATGTCTAGAAGGATTTTTCTGTTGTTATCTTCTAAAATTTTTATAGTTTCAGGTCTTAGATTTAAGTCCTTGATCCATCTTGAGTTGATTTTTTGTATAAAGTGAGAGATGAATATCCAGTTTCATTCTCCCACATGTGGTCTGCCAATTATCCCAGCAGCATTTGTTGAATAGGGTGTCCTTTCCGCACTTTATGTTTTCATTTGTTTTGTTGAAGATCAGTTGGCTCTAAGTATTTGGCTTTATTTCTGGGTTCTCTATTCTGTTCCATTGATCTATGTGCCTATTTTTATACCAGTACCATACTGTTTTGGTGACTATAGTCTTATAGTATAGTTCAAAGTCAGGTATTGTGAGGCCTCCAGATTTGTTCTTTTTGTTTAGTCTTGCTTTGGCTATGTGGGCTCTTTTTTGGTTCCACATGTATTTTAGGATTGTTTTTCTAGTTCTGTGAAGAATGATGATGATATTGTGGGTGGAAATTGCATGGAATTTGTAGATTGCTTTCGGCAGTATGGTTATTTTCACAATATTAACTCTACCCATTCATGAGCATGGAATGTGTTCTCCTTTGTTTGTGTCATTTATTGTTTTTGTCCAGCAGTGTTTTGTAGTTTTCCTCGTAGAGGTCTTTCATGTGCTTAGATATATTCCTAAGTATTATATTTTATTTTTTGCAGCTATTGTGAAAGGTGTTGAGGTCTTAATTTGATTCTCAGCTTGGTTGCTGTTGGTATATAGCAGACCTATTGATTTGTGTAAATTAATTTTGTATTCTGAAACTTTGCTGAATTAATTTACCAGTTCTAGGAGATTTTCTGGATGAGTCTCAGGGTTTTCTAAGTATATGACCATATAATCAGTAAACAGTGACAGTCTGACTTCCTCTCTACAAATCTGGATGTCCTTTATTTCTTTCTCTTGCTTGATTGCCCTGGCTAGGACTTCCAGTACTATGTTGAATAGAAATGTTGAAAGTTGGTTTTGTTCCGGTTCTCAGGAAGAATGTTTTCAACTTTTCCCCATTCAGTACAATGTTGGCTATGGGTTTGTCATAGGTAGCCTTTATTACTGCAAGGTATGTCCCTTCTATGTTGATCTTGCTGAGAGTTTTACTCATAAAGGGATGCTGGATTTTTTCAAATGCTTTTTCTGCATCTATTGAGATGATCGTGTGACTTTTGTTTTTAATTCTGTTTATGTAGTGTATCACATTTATTTACTTACTTATGTTAAACCATCCCTGCATCCCTGGTATGAAACCCACCTTGATCATGGTGGATTATCTTTTTGATATGCTGTTAGATTCAGTTTGCTAGTATTTTGTTGAGGATTTTTGCATCTATGTTCATCAGGGACATTGGTCTGTAGTTTTCTTGTTTTGTTATGTCCTTTGCTGGCTTTGGCATTAGGGTGTTACTGGCTTCATAGAATCATTTAGAGAGGATTCCCTTTTCTCTATCTTTTGGAATAGTTTCAATAGGATTAGTACCAACTCTTCTTTGAATATCTGATAGAATTCAGTTGTGAATCTGTATGATCCTTGACTCTCTTTTTTCGTTGGCAATTTTTAAATTGCCATTTCAATTCTCTCTTAGAATTTATCCATCTCCTCTAGGTTTTCTAGTTTATGCACATAAAGGTGTTCATAGTAGCCTTGAATGATCTTTTGTATTTCTGTGGCATCAGTTGTAATATGTCCTATTTCATTTCTAATTGAGCTTATTTGGATCTTCTCTCTTCTTTCTTGGTTAATCTCGCTAATGGTCTGTCATTTTTATTTACCTTTTCGAAGGACCAACTTTTTGTTTCATTTATCTTTTGTATTTTTTTGTTTCAATATCATTTAGTTCTGCTCTGATCTTTGTTATTTCTTTCATTTTGCTGGTTTTGGTTTGGATTGTTCTTGTTTCTCCAGTTCTGTGAGGTGTGACCTTAGATTGTCTATTTGTGTTCTTTCAGATGTAGGCATTTAATTTTATGAACTTTCCTGTTAGCACTGCTTTTGCTCTATCCCAGGGGCTTTGATAGGTTGTGTCACTATTATTCAGTTCAAAGAATTTTTAAATTTCCATTTTGATTTAATTGTTGATCATTCAGGAGCAGGTCATTTAATTTCCATGTAGTTGCATGTTTTTGATGGTTGCTTTTGGAGTTGATTTCCATTTTATTCCACTGTGATCTAGAGAGTACTTGATATAATTTCAATTTTCTTAAATTTGTTATTTTTTGGCCTATCATATGGTCTATCTTAGAGAATGTTTCATGTGCTGATGAATAGAATGCATATTCTGTAGTTGCTGGATAGAATGTTCTGTATATATCTGTTAAGTACATTTGTTGTAGAGTATATTTTAAGTCCATTGTTTCTTTGTTGACTTTCTGTCTTGATGACCTGTCTAGTGCTGTCAGTAGAGTCCCCCACTATTATTGGGTTGTTGTCGATCTCATTTCTTAGGTCTAGTAATAATTGTTTTATAAATTCTCTCCATTTTGGTCTTTTTTAACTGCTGTTGCTCTAAAGTTTGTTTTGTCTAAGTATAGCTACTCCAGCTTGCTTTTGGTATCCATTTGCATGGAATCTCTTTTTCCACCCCATTACCTTAAGTTTATGTGAGTCCTTATATGTTAGGTGAGTCTCCTGAAGACAGTAGAAACTTGGTTGGTGAATTCTTATCCATTCTGCCATTCTGTATCTTTTAAGTGGAGCATTTAGGCCATTCACATTCAAAGTTAGTATTGAGATGTGAGGTACTAGTCTATACATCATGCTATTTGTTGCTTGAGTACCTTGTGTATTTTTTTCATAGTGTTATTGTTATATAGGTCCATTGTTATTGTTATATAGAGTCTTAAGTGTATTGCTATATATTTATGCTTTAAAGAGGTTCTATTTTGGTGTATTTGGAAGATTTGTTTCAAGATTTAGAGCTCTTTTTAGCAGTTCTTGTAGTAACAGCTTGGTAGTGGGGGAATTTCTCAGCATTTATCTGGAAAAGATTGTATCTTTCTTTCATTTATGAAGCTTAGTTTCACTGGATACAAAATTCTTGGTTGATAATTGTTTTGTTTAAGGAGGTGAAAATAGGACCCCAATCCCCTCCAGCTTGTAGGGTTCCTGTTGAGAAATCTGCTGTTAATCTGATAGGTTTTCCTTTACAAGTTACTGCATGCTTTTCCTCACTGCTCTTAAGATTCTTTCCTATGTCTTGACTTTGGATAACCTGATGACTATGTGCCTAGGTGATGATCTTTTTGCAATGAACTTCCCAGGTGTTTTTTGAGCATCTTGTATTTGAACATCTAGCTCTAGCAAGGCCAGGGAAGTTCTCCTCAAATATCTTTTCCAAACTTAGATTTCTCTTCTTCCTTGGGGAATGCCAACTATTCTTAGGTTTGGATATTTAATATAGTCCCAAAGTTCTTGGAAGCTGTGATGGTTAATACTGAGTGTCAACTTGGTTGGACTGAGGGATAAAAAGTATTAATCCTGGGTGTGTATGTGTGGGTGCTGCCAAAAGAGATTAACATTTGAGTCAGTAGGCTGTGGAAGGCAGATCCACCCTTAATCTGGTGGGCACAATGGAATCAGCTTCCAGTGAATAAAGTAGGCAGAAAAACGTATAAATGAGAGACAGGCCTGGCTTCCCAGTCTACATCTTCTTCCATGCTGGATGCTTCCTGCCCTCAAACATCAGACTCTAAGTTCTTCAGTTTTGGGACTCAGACTGGCTCTCCTTGCTCCTCAGCTTGCAGACAGCCTATTGTGGGACCTTGGGATTGTGTAAGTTAATACTCAATAAACTCCCCTTTATATATTTATACTATTGTTCTGTCCCTCTAAGAGAACCCTGACTAATACATATTTCGGTACCAGGTGTGTTTCTAGAGGAACAGAATATTAAGGATGGAGTTCTTTCATTGGTTCTGGGGCTCCTGGGGTTAGCTGCTTAATATGATTAGACTAAAAAATGCTAAGGACTCTATTTCTAATAGTATGGAGAACACTGATAGTCCTTGGCAGAAACTGTTTAGAGAATTATGCAAAATAAATGCATGTGACACTTCTGATTCACCACTCAAGAGAGGCAAGGAGTTTAGTGACTCTATACATAATGCCTTTGACCAAAGAAAATAATGAAGCTGGTTGGTTGCTCCTAAGTTCAGTGGACAAAGTGGCAAAAGAAAATGATGAACTCAGAGATTCTACCTCCTAACTTCAGAAACAGATACTGAGCCTCAAATCTGCTAAGATTGCCGGAGTGAGAGTCTTATCTCCTGTAGAGAAAGAGCTGAAATTGTGGAAAATCAGACACAAGCTCTTATTATGTGAGTGGTTGATCTACAATGAAAGATGCATACACAGCCTTGCCAGGTGTCTACTGTTAAAGTGAAGGCATTGATTGGAAAAGAATGGGACCCTGCAACTTGGAATGGGGACGTCTGGGAGGACCCTGATGAAGCTGGGGACACTGAGTTTATAAACTCTGATGTACCTTTTTTGCCAGAAGGAACAGTTTCCCCATCCCCAGTAGTGGCAACATCCCCTCCCCAACCCATGCTGTCATCAGCCTTCCACCTTTGTCTGAGGAGATAAACCCTGCACTGCCTGAGGCAACAGTGATGGCCTCCTCTGAGGCAGTTGCCAGGCAAAGTAATGTTGATTCTCCTCAGAAGCCACCCCCAACACCTCTGTTTGCCTCTAGACCTATAACTAGACTAAAGTCCTGGCAGGCCCCTAAAGATGAGGTTGAGAGTATGACCCATGAGGAGGTGCACAACACTGGAAAAGAGTTGTTTGAGTTCTCTAATTTATATAAACAGAAATCTGGAGAACAAGCATGGGAATGGATATTAAGGGTATCAGATAATGGTGGAAGGAACATAGAGTTGAATCAGGCTGCATTTATTGATTTGGGCCCATTAAGTAGGGACTCTGCTTTTAATGTTGCAGCTTGGGGGAGTTAAAAAGGTTCAAATTGTTTATTTGCTTGGTTAGCTGAAATATGGATTAAAAGATGGCCCACTGTGAGTGAACTGGAAATGCCTGATCTCTCTTGGTTTAATGTAGATGAAGGGATCCAAAGGCTTAGGGAGATTGGGATGGTGGAGTGGATTAGTCACTTTAGACCTACTCATCCCAGCTGGGAGGGCCAGAAGATATATCCTTGACTGATGTCTTGCAAAATAGATTTGTGAGGGCACACCTGCATCTTTGAATATCCCTGTAATTGCTCTTCTCTGTATGTCAGATTTAACAGTGGGAACCACAGTCACTCAACTACAAAATTCAAATACAATGGGAATAATTGGATTCAGAGGTGGCAGGGGCCAAGTGGCAGCACTCAGCCATCAAAGGCAAGGTAGGTATAGCTACCATACTGGATAGTAGAGGCAAAGTGGCAATCAGAGTAGTGTGACTTGTGGAGAGCTCTGACATTGGCTAATTAATCATGGTGTTCCTAGAAGTGAAATTGATAGGTAGCCTACTGCATTCCTACTTAAATTATACCAACAGAAATCTTCTAGGTCGAATGGACAAAAAACTAATTTGAATTATAAAAATAGAGAACCATGGCACCTCAATCAATTTCCAGACTTGAGCCAGTTTACAGACCCAGAACCCCTTGAATGAAGGGGACTGGGTCTCCTTGAGGAAGGACCCCACTACATTACTGACAATTTATGTAGTGAATCTTCTTCCATCCTTCCCCAAGGAGAACACCAGTCTTTGATCAGGGTAACTGTGCATTGAGGAAAGAAAAATGCTCAGACATTTTGGGGACTATTGGACGCTGGCTTGGAGGTGACATTGATTCCAGAGGACCCAAAACATCAAGTAGGGGCTTATGGAGGTGAGGTAATTAATGGAGTTTTAGCTCAGGTCCAACTTACAGTGGGTCCAATGGGTCCCCCAGACTCATCCTGTGGTTATTTCCCCAGTGCCAGAATGCATAATTGGAATAGACATGCTTAGCAGCTGGCAGAACCCCCACATTGGCTCCCTGACTAGTAAGGTGAGGGCTACTATAGTGGGAAAGGCCAAATGGAAGCCATTAGAGCTGCCTCTACCTAGAAAAATGTAAATCAAAAACAATATCACATCTCTGGAGGGATTGCAAAGATTAATGCCACCATCAAGGACTTGAAGATGCAGGGGTGGTGATTTCCACCACGTCCCTGTTGATCTCTCCAATTTGGCCTCTGCAGAAGACAGATGGATCTTGCAGAATGACAGTGCATTCTTATAAGCTTAACCAAGTGGTGACTCCAATTGCAGCTGTTGTACCATATGTGGTTTCACTGCTTCAGCAAATTAACACATCTCTTGGTACTTGGTATGCAGCCACTGACTTGGCAAATGCTTTTTTTCTTCATTCCAGTCCATAAGGCCCAGCAGAAGCAATTTGCCTTCAGCTGGCAAGGCCAGCAATATATCTTTACTATCCTACCTCAGGGGATATATTAACACTCTGGCTTTGTGTCATAATCTTATTCAGAGAGACCTTGGTCACTTTTTGCTTCTGTAAGATATCACACTGGTCCATTACATTGATGACATTATGCTGACTGGATCCAGTGAGCAAGAAGTAGCAAACACACTGGACTTATTGGTGAGACATTTGTGTGTCAGAGGATGGGAAATAAATCCAACTAAAACTCGTGGACCTTCTACCTCAGTAAAATTTCTAGGGTCTAGTGGTGTGGGTTCTGCCGAGGTGTTCCTTCTAAGGTAAAGGATAATTTGCTGCATTTGGCCCCCTCCCACAACCAAGAAAGAGGCACAATGGCTAGTGGTCTTATTTGAATTTTGGAGTCAACACATTCCTCATTTGGGTGTGTTACACTGGCCCATTTATTGAATGACCCAAAAGACTGCCAGTTTTGAGTGGAGTCCAGAACAGAAGACTATGCAACAGGTCCAGGCTGCTGTGCAAGCTGCTCTGCCACTTGGGCCATATGACCCAGGAGATCCAATGGTGCTTGAGGTGTCAATGGCAGATAGGGATGCTGTTTGGAGCCTTTGGCAGGCCCCCATAGGTGAATCACAGTGGAGGCCTCTAGGATTTTGGAGCAAGACCCTGCCATCTTCTGCAGATAACTACTATCCTTTTGAAAGACAGCTCTTGGCCTGTTACTGGGCTTTGGTGGAAACTGAACATTTTGACTATGGGTCATCAAGTCACCAGGAGACCTGAACTGCCTATTATGAAGTGGGTGCTTTCTGACCCATATAGCCATAAAGTGGGTCTTGTACAGCAGCATTCCATCATCAAATGGAAGTTGTAGATATGTGATTGGGCTTGAGCAGGTCCTGAAAGCAGAAGTAAATTACATGAGGAAGTGGCTCAAATGCCCATGGTCTCCACTCCTGCAACCCCGCCTCTCTCTCCCCCAGCCTGCATGGATGGCCTCATGGGGAGTTCCCTGTGATCACTTGACAGAGGAAGAGAGCACTATAGCTTGGTTCACAGATGGTTCTGCACGATATGCAGGCAACACCCAAAATTGGACAGCTGCAGCACTACAGCTCCTTTCTAGGACATCCCTGAAGGACAGTGGTGAAGGGAAGTCTTTCCAGTGGGCAGAACTTCAAGCAGTGCTGGTTGTGCAGTTTGCATGGAAGGAGAAATGGCCAGACGTTAAGATTATATGCTGATTCGTGGGCTGTAACTAATGGTTTGGCTGGATGGTCAGGGACTTGGAAGAAGCATGATTGGAAAATTGGTGACAAAGAAATCTGGGGGAAGAAGTATGTGGATGGACCTCTCTGAGTGGTCAAAAATTGTGAAGATATTTGTATCCCATGTGAGTGCTTATCAACGGGTGACCTCAGTGGAGGAGGAGTTTAATAATCAAGTGGGTAGGATGACTCAAGCTGTGGACACCACTCAGCCTCTTTCCCCAGCTACTCCTGTTATCACCGAACGGGCCCATGAACAAAGTGGCCATGGTGGCAGGGGTGGAGGTTACACATGGGTTCAGCAACATGAACTTCCATTCACCAAGGCTTACCTGGCTGTGGCCACTGCTGAGTGCTCAATTTGCCAGCAGCAGAGACCAATACTGAGCCCTCGATATGGCACCATTCCTTGGGATGATCAGCCAGCTACCTGGTGGCAGGTTGATTATATTGGACCTCTTCCATCATGGAATGGGCAGCAGTTTGTCCTCACTGGAATAGACATTTACTCCAGATATGGGTTTGCCTATCCTCTACACAATGCTTGTGCCAAGACTACCATCCATGGACTAATGGAATGCCTTATCCACTGTCATGGTATTCTACCCAGCATTGCTTCTGACCAAGGCACTCACTTTATGGCTAAAGAAGTGCAGCAGAAGGCTCATGCTCATGGTATTCACTGTTCTTACCATGTTCCCCACCATACTGAAGCAGCTTGATTGATAGAATGGTGGAATAGCCTTTTGAAGTCATAATTTCAATGCTAACTAGGTGACAACACTGTGCAAGGCTAGGGCAAAGTTCTCCACAAGGCCATATATGCTCTGAATCGGTGTCCAATATATGGTACTGTTTCTCCCATAGCCAGGATTCATGAGTCCAGGAATCAAGGGGGTGGAAGTAGATGTGGCACCACTCACCATCACCCCTAGCGATCCACTAGCAAAATTTTTGCTTCCTGTTCCTGCAACATTACGTTCTGCTGGCCTAGAGGTCTTAGTTCCAGAGGGAGGAACACTGCCACCAGGAGACACAACAATGATTCCATTAAACTGGAAGTTAAGATTGCCTCCTAGACACTTTGGGCTACTCCACCTTTAAGTCAACAGGCTAAAGGGGAGTTACAGTGTTGGCTCAGGTGACTGACCCAGATTATCAAGATGAAATCAGTCTACTACTCCACAACAGAGGTAAGGAAGAGTGCACATGGAATACAGGAGATCCATTAGGGCATCTCTTAGTATTACCATACTCTGTGATTAAGATCAATAGGAAACTACAACAGCTCAATCCAGGTAGGACTACAAATGACCTAGACCTTTCAGGAATGAATGTCTGGGTCACTCCACCAGAAAAAAAAAAAAAAAAAAGACAACTGCTGAGGGACTTGTTGAAGGCAAAAGAAATACAGAATGGCTAGTAGTCATCAATACCAGCTACGACCACTTGACCAGCTGCAGAAACGAGCAATGTAACTGTCATGAGTATTTCCTCCTTCTTTTGTTAAAAACATGTTTGTGCATTTATACACTTGTACTAAGAAAATATTTTCATTTTATTTCCTTTTCCTTTATCATGTGACATAAGATTTACTGACTTCCTATCAGTATTTAAGTGTCATTAACTTTATGTAACAGTATTTGAGTTTGGGATTGGTGTGACTCCGGTTGCATGAAAGATACTTGTATTACGTTAAGTGTAATTATGACCTCATTATTGTCTTTATTTGAAGATTATGTATGATCTCAGGAGATGTGTATGGATTCAAGTTGAAAAAGGGTGGACTTGTGATGGTTAAAACTGAGTGTCAACTTGATTGGATTGAGGGATACAAAGGATTAATCTTGGGTGTGTCTATGTGGGTGTTGCCAAAAGAGATTAACATTTGAGTCAGTAGGATGGGAAAGGCAAATCCACCCTTAATCTGGTAGCCACAATCTAATCAGCTTCGAGTGAAAAACATGTAAAGGAGAGACGGGCCTAGCCTCCCAATCTTTCTCCCATGCTGGATGCTTCCCACCCTCGAACATCAGACTCCAAGTCCTTTAGTTTTGGGACTCGAACTGGCTCTTCTTGCTCCTCGGCTTGCAGACAGCCTATTGTGAGTATTGTGAGACCTTGTGATCCCACTATATCTATCTATCTATCTATCTATCTAATCTATCATCTATCTAATCTGTCAGAGTTTATTAAGTATTAACTATATATCTATATCTATATACCCTATTAGTTCTGTTCCTCAAAGAGAACCCTGACTAATACAGAGGCTTTGTTCATTTTTTAAAAATTCTTCTTTGTCTTTGATGGAGTGGGTTAATTTGAAAGTCTTGTCTTCGAGCTCTGAATTCTTTCTTCTGCTTGTTTGATTCTATTCCTGAGGCTTTCCAGTGCATTTTGCATTTCTTTAAGTATGTCCTTGATTTCCAGAAGTTGTGATTGTTTTTATTTATGTTATTTCACTGGAGAATTTTTCTTTCCTATCTTGTGTCAGGTTTTTGATTTCTTTTCTTTTCTTTTGTTGTTGTTGTTTTTTCTTTTTTTGAGATGGAGTCTCTCTCTGTCACCCAGGCTGGAGTGCAGTGGCGATACCGACTTACTGCAACCTCTGCCTCCCAGGTTCAAGTGATTCTCATACCTCAGCCTCCTGAGTAGCTGGGATTACAGGCATGCACTACCATGCCCAGCTACTTTTTGTAATTTTAGTAGAGACAGGATTTTGCCATGTTGGCAAGGCTGATCTCAAACTCCTGACCTCAAGTAATCCAACTGCCTCAGTCTCCTAAAGTGCTGGGATTACAGGCATGAGGCACCACTCCTGGCCATGTTTTTTATTTCTTTAAGTTGGACTTCACCTTTTTCTGGTGCCTCCTTGATTAGCTTAATAATTGACCTTCTGAATTCTTTTCTGGCAATTCAGAGATTTCATCTTGGTTTAGATCCATTTCTGGTGAGCTGGTACGATCTTTGGGGATGTTAAAGAACCTTGTTTTGTCATGTTACCAGAATTGTTTTTCTGCTTCCTTCTCATTTGGATAGATTATGTCAGAGGGAAGATCTGGGATTCAAAAGCTATTGTTCAGATTCTTTTGTCCCACGGGGTGCTCCCTTGATGTGTTCTCCCTGTCCCCTAGGAATGGGGCTTCCAGAGAGCCAAACTGTAGTGGCTGTTTTTTCTCTTCTGGGTCCAGCCACACAGTGGAGCTACTGAACTCTAGGCTGATACTGAGGAGCATCTGCAAAGAGTCCTGTGATGTGATCCATCTTCAGGACTTGTAGCTGTGGGTACCAGCACTTGCTCCAGTGGAGTTAGCAGGGGAGTGAAGCAGACTCTGCGAGGGTCCTTGGTTGTGTCAGAATAGCACAATTTTAATGTTTAAAATTTAAAAGACAATATTTACTGTATGTAAAGTGTACTTCTATAAAACAAACTTTTTAAAGAAAAGAATAACAACACTGAGAGAGAGATCAATTAAGTTAGCTCTATCCCAGCACTTACTTCCAACATTAGTATGTAAAAACAAATGAATATATTCTTTAAAATATTGAAGTACAAAAAAGCCAGGTTAATTCACTAGTGGCTTAGGAAGTCAAGTAAAATGTCAATATAATGCTACATATGAAAAGCTGCTAGTTTTTGCATGTGTATAGGATTGTTTCAAATTTTAGTGCAATAGTGGTTCCACTATTGGTGGAACCACTACTGGTTCCATTTTAACCATCTCAAAATACAAAATGGTGCGATATTTAAGCTAGTACACAATTATCCCCCTCTCACTTTGCACAGTACATATACGTATACACACACCACACACACACATATGTATATACATATATGCCGACACACATACATACACCTGTGGATGCACATAACATACACACATACATATTCATATGTGTGTATATGTGTAAATACGTATACATAGTTTTCTTCATTGTCTATTTTTTTCAAGTTCCTTTTTCTGTTTGGCTATTGTTTACCCTATCTTTAATGTTTGAGGCTTCCTCAGCTATGGAGTAACCCTTGCCTACATTTTCATGTTAAAAAATGAATCAATAAAAAACTGACTGAAAGATGTGTGTACATGATTGGAGCTTGTCAGTGGGTATACCATATGGTAGGGTCATTGAAAGCAAGGTGATTATCTGTTTAGGGGAGTCTCAAATATCAAGTATCTGGAGGTCCTTCCTCTGGCCATTTAATTTCTTAAGAATTCTCTATTTCCTTACTGTGCAGGAGAGGTAGAGAAAGAGGATGAAGGCACACAATTCACTGGATACCAATTTGAGGGCAGGACAGTATCCCCTGGTTTGCCATCTATTAATATTACCATAGAGATATTCATCTAATTTTTTTTCAGAAAATAAAGATCCATTCTCTTTCCTAGTGGTGGTGCTGTTGTGGTGTGTGTTAAAGTGAGGGGATCTGAGAGTCCAACTATTTCCTATATGGATTTTTAACCAAGGCTATTGTTTTTAGCCCTGCATATCTCCCTGGCTTCTTGTAGGACTAGTGCTTAAAAGTTACAAATCTCTCAGAGGTTATTCAGGGCCAATTGGCTCCTTCTAGTAAGTACCCCATTATGCAGGCATTTATGTTGTAGCTACTCTACTTTCTCTACTTTACTCAATTGCCACTCAGTGGTTGTTTTAAAATATGTTTTGGCCAGGCACAGTGGCTCATACCTGTAATCACAGAATTTTGAGAGGCTGAGGAGAGGGGTTCGCTTAGACCAGGAGTTTGAGACCAGCCTGGGCAACATGGAGGGGATCCTGATTCTACAAAAAATAAAATGAAATAGCTGGGTATGGTGGCACCTGACTGTAGCCCTAGCTAATAGGGAGGCTGAAGGAGTAGGATCACTTGAACCCAGGAGGTTGAGACTGCAGTAAGCTATGATCATGCCACTGCACTCCAGCATGGGTGACAGAGTGAGACTCTATCTCAAGAAAATATGTATGTTCACAACTTTTAAAAAATATTTTTTCCTTCAATAAGTGAAACCTAATTTCCCTCTTGAATGTGAGCTGGACTTAATGTCTTGCTTCTAATGAATGGAATAAAGCAGAAATGATGGTATGCAACTATGGAGTCTACATCACAAGAGGTCCTGTGGTTTTATCATTTGTCTTTTGGACCACTTGCTCTGGAGGAAGCCAGGTAACATATCATAAGGGTACTTAAGCAAACTGTGGAGAGGCCCATGTGGTGGAGAACTGAGGACTCCTGAGAATAGCCATGTGAGAGCCACTTTGGAAGCATAGTCTGTAGCCCCAGTCAAGTCTTCAGATGACTGTAGTCTTCCTGACAGCAACCTCATGAGAAATTTTGAGCCAGGAATCCACAAGTAAATTACTCCCAGATTCTTAACTCTCAGAAACCATGTGAAATAAGTACTTGTTATTTTAAGCCACTAAGATTTTGAATAATTTGTTATGCAGCAGTAGATAACTAATACTTGCTGTCATCTATCTTCTATTTGTTCTCTTCTTATATATATTAAACTGTCTCATGAATAAATGTTTCTTCTCCTGTTCTCTTTTTTCCTGATGGATTCTATCATTTTTATCTCCAATATTTCACAAACTCCTGCTAAATGACAGAAACATGTGGTTAATTTACCATGTTTAAGTAGAAACCTACTTTATTCTTTTTGCCTTAAGTTCTATTTTGTCTGATAGTAATACTGTATCTCAGTTTTTTGTTAGTATTTGTCTTTTATTCTTTGGCCTTTAATCTTCCTGTGTTCTTATGCTTTAGATGAGTGTCTTATAGAGAGCATATGCCTAAATTTATTTTGTGAGTGTGACAACTTTTGTCTTCTAATGAGAGAATTTAGTCCATTGACATCTACTGTGATTATATACATATCATCTCATTTTGTGTTTTGTATTTGTCCCACTTTTTCTATATTTCTTTTTATATTCCTTTTTTCCCCACTGTTATGGATTGAGGATTCCCTTCACTCCTATTACTTTGAAAGCTATCTACTCTATTTCTACTATTTTATTGTTCACCCTAGAATTTATAGCATGTATATTTAAGTTTTAAGGTTAGTATATTCATGAACGATCTTTTCCTGAACTGGATCATCCCTGCTGATTTGTATCATGTTATTGCCTGGTATTTTCATTCTATATAGTTTTTCTTTAAATTAGAAATTAGACATTATTATTGTCTCATATGTCAATGTTTGTTTAGATTTACCCACATGTTTAAACAATCTTTGCTTGTTCTTCTGTCTTACATCTCTCAAAATTTCCTTCTGGGATCATTTTCTTCTTCTGTGAAGTACATCTTTTAGAAGTTTCCTTGGTGAGGATTTATAAGCCATAATCTCAGTTCTTTGCCTAAACACATCTTTATTTCACTCAATGGTTTCAGTGGATTTAAATGTTCATTTAACGGTTATTATTGAAGATGGCCAACTAGATGAAGCCAGGTGAAACAGCTCCCACTGAGGGACTGAGACCACTGGTGTGTTTTTAACAGATCTTCAGAGGGAAGGTGCTTAGAGTGGACAGAGAGAAGACACAACTCATTGGTGTCCCTGAAAGAGATGGGGAGAATAGAACAACTTGGAAAACATATTTCCGGATATCATCCATGAGAATTTCCCCAATCTAGCTAGAGGCCAACATTCAAATAAAGTAAATTCAAGAAACCCCAGGAAGATACTATATGAGAAGATTGACCCTAAGACACATGGTCAGATTCTCCAAGGTCGAAATGAAAGAAAAAATGTTAAGTGTAGCTAGAGAGAAGGTCAGGTCACCTACAGAGGGAAGCTCATCATCAGATTACCAGTGAACATCTCAGAAACCCTACAAGCCAGAAGGGATTGGGAGCCAATATTCAACATTACTAAAGAAAAGAAATTCCAACCCATAATTTCATATCCAACCAAACTAAGCTTCATAAGCAAAGAAGAAATAAGATCCTTTTAGACAAGCAAATGTTGAGGGAATTTGTTACCACAAGACCTGCCTTATAAGAGCTCCTGAAGGGGGCACTAAATATGGAAAGAGAAGACCATTACCAGTCACTACAAAACCCGACTGAAGTACACAGACCAGTGACATTATGAAGCAACCACATAATCCAGTCTGAAAAATAACCAGCTAACAGCATGATGACAGGATCAAATCCAGACATATCAATACTAAATGTAAATGGGCTAAATATCCTAATTAAAAGACACAGAGTGGCAAGCTCAATAAAGAGCCAAGACCCATTGGTATGCTGTCTTCAAGCAATCTATCTCACATGTAATCACATGCATAGGCTCAAAATAAAGGGATGGAGAAAAATTTACCAAGCAAAGAGAAAACAGAAAAAAGCAGTAGTTGCAATCCCAATTTCTGACAAACAGACTTCAAACCAGCAAAGATAAAAGAAAGGCAAGGAAGGGCATTACATAATAGTAAAAAGTTCTATTGAACAAGAAGATCTAACTATCCTAAATATATATGCACCCAACACAGGAGCACCCATATTCATAAAGCAAGTTCTTGGAGACCTTCAAAGAGGCTTAGACTCCCACAGAATAATAGTGAGAGATTTTAACACCTCATTGACAATATTAGACAGATCTTTGAGACAAAATTAACAAAGATATTCAAGACATGAACTCAGCAATGGATCAAATAAACCTGATATCCACAGAACTCTCCACCCAAAACAACAGAATATATATTCTTCTCAACACTACATGGCACATACCCTAAAATTGATTGCATTAATTATAAGCAAAGCACTCCTCAGCAAATGCAAAAAAACTGAAATCATAACAAAAAATACCTTGGACCACACTGCAAACAAGTTAGAAATCAAGACTAAGGCTCAAGACCATACACTTACATGGAAGTTGAATAACCTGCTCCTGAATGACTTTTGGGTAAATAATGAAATTAAGGTAAAAATCGAAGAAGTTCTTTGAAATTAGTGATAACAAAGACACAACATACCAGAATCTCTGGGACACAGCTAAGGCACTGTTAAGAGGAAAATTTATAGCACTAAATGTCCACATCAAAAAGTTAGAAAGATCTCAAGTTAATCTAACATCACAACTAAAAGACCTAGAGGATCAAAAGCAAACAGGAGGTGGCGCTAAGATGGCTGAGAGGAGGCAACACCGGAATGCAGCTCCCAGCAAATGAGACAGAGAGGGCAAGAGGACTTCACGATTCCAAGTGAGGTGCTGGATTCATTTTGGGGGGATTGGGAGGACTCTGAAAATAGCCCATGGAAGGAGCCAAAGCAGGGCGAGAGCCGCCAGGGAGAATGAACCAAGACAGGGCGGGGTGCGTCCCCCACCTGGAACATGCAGCTGGCTCAGAGGATCGGGGACTCACCCCCTCGGTGCTCCAATTCGGATCCTGTGCTTACCTCATCCCTCATGCAACCCATGGTCCACAGAGAGCCCCATCAGACTGAGAGGCGCCGAGGGTTGTCAATGCAAATCTGAGCGATGGCTCCTGCCTGGTGCCATAAGTTGTCAGCCAGACCTGGGCAG
>JAZHEH010000773.1:0-16388 GCA_036589455.1 Ateles fusciceps
AGACCTGCCTGGGCAACCTGGTGAAACCCCATCTCTACAAAAAATACAAAAACTATCCAGGCGTGGTGGTGTGTGCCTGTAGTCTCAAGTAATTGGGAGGTTGAGATGGGAGGATCGCTTCAGCCCAGGAGACTGAGGCTGCAATGAGCCGTGATTGTGCCACTGCACTCCAGCCTGGGTGACAGAGTGAGACCTTGTCTCAGAAAAACAAAAAAAGAAAAATCCATCCTAACATTCATATGGAAAATCATGGGACCCTGGGTAGCCAAAATAACCTTGAAAGCTCACAGGCATGTTGGAAGTCTCACAATCCCCCGATTTCAAAACTTCCTACAAAGCTGCATAGCTGAGAACAGTGTGGTAACGGCAGGGAGCTTCAGATTCCGACTGTTGTCATTTTCCACCTTAATATTCAGAATCTATTGATAATAGTAATAACATAAGAATAACAAACACATGCCAGGTACATTCTTTTCCATTTTAAAAATTATGTCAAAATATATATAATGGGCCAGGCATGGTGGCTCACACCTTTAATTGCAGCACTTTGGGAGGCCGAGACTGGCGGATCACTTGAGGTCAGGAGTTCGAAATCAGCCTGGCCAAAAATACAAAAGTTAGCTGTGTGTCGTGGTGCACACCTGTAATCCCAGCAACTTGGGAGGCTGAGGCAGGAGAATCACTCTAACACGAGAGGCAGAGGTTGCAGTGAGCCGAGATCGTGCCACTGCACTCCGGCCTGGCGACAGAGCGAGAATCCGATTCAAAAAAAAAAAAAAAAAAAAAGAGAAAGCCAGAGTTTTCCACTTCAGGCGATGGTATTGGTGGTGGCGCTTCCAGGGGGAAACAGCAGCTTGGCAGAAGGACAGACTCAGAGGGGCTCTTGGGGAGCTCAAGCGGGGCCCACAGAGACCTCTCTCTGGGGTTCCAAACTGGCATTTAGAGGGAGATTCAGTACTCACACCTGGGGTGTTTCAGAATATTCAGGAGACCAGAGAGACTAATGGGTGAAACAGGAGGATTTTATTAAGGTAGCCACTGGCTCAGCGGATTAGCATCCCAAGATTGAGCAAAGGAGAAAGAAAGTGGTATACTTTTTATACATCCAGGATGACGTAACACAGGTTTGCAGAAGCCAGAACAAAGAACAGTTAATTTGTAACATGTCTTGTGATGTATGTTACATTTGAAAAATAGCATTTTGAGAAGCATTGCACATTCTTTGGGTGTTATCTTGCCCTGTGACCTTGCAGCTGGTCAGCAAGAAAAACAGGAGTCTGTCTTGAGATGCCTGGGAACTTTGCTGAGAATGTGGGCAGAATAGATAAGATAGGTTTTAAGGAATTAATTTTAAGCAGAGCTGGGGTTAGATTTTATATTGAACACAACACAGTAAACTGTATTATGCAGCAATTGTAGACTACCATTGTTATTATTTAATTTCCCTCTTCATTTCCCCCCCCTTTGTCGCTTTTTGTTAACTCTGTAATAGGAAACAACCCCATTGCTTTCAGCATTTACTAGTATTTGGAAGTTAATTTTGGTTTAGGTCACTTGGTATTTCTATGAGCTTATTTATTAGTTTTTCTGCCCGTTTGGTTTTTGTAGCTGGATGTCAGGGCGATGGCTTAGGTGTGTTGCAGAGCTTTTTAAGACAACCCTTTTGGGAGTGGCTTTATATTTTTGGTGGACAAGAGGCTGGTGTGTTAGCTTATGGTAAGCGTACAGCACTGAGTTGAATTTTTAGCACCAGATTGAGAGTTTCTCTCCTGCCATGAGAGGCAAACAATGAACTTTTAGGCCTGATGGCTCCTTTGTGCCTGTGCCTGTCTTAGGCTGTCTTTCCTTTGAAGAATCTTACCTGTCTTTAGCTAACCAGTCATCTACCCAGGGCCACCCAGGGCAACAACTCGAAAGTTGGAATTTGAGTAAACACAGCCTCGGGGGCTGATCTGCAGTGTTGTGGTTCCAGGAACAGTGCTATTATTCACCTTAAGTTGTTTCTTCTGCTAAGCTGCCTGCTTGGAAAAGATGGTATTAATGCAGCTTTTGGGGGCCATCAACATATTACTTGCTTAGTTTAAGCTTATTTCATCCAGACATTTGCCAGTGATTAAGTTCCAGTAGATGATTACACTTTACGTAAGCCCATAGAAAGCTCCACTACCGTACGTGTCATTCTGAGGCAGTTCTCCGTCCTCTTGGGGCACAGACTGATACTTAGCTAATGCCATTAATTGACTGGTGGTTTGCTAGGCCATTACTGCTTCTATAGTTAACCGAATACTCCCAATTAAGAGAGGCAGGAGACAAGGTAGTATCAAACACTCTCCTAACATAATTACTACTCTCCCTATTGGGGTTTTAAACCCCCCCCAACCATAAAAACCATCCTCTGAAGAGGGAGTCTGGTGACCACCCTTTTCAGGTTTGTACTGGAACATGAGCTAGTTTTTGCGTCCTGGCAGTAATTTCCATGACTCCTTGTCCATTATTACTAATTTTTAGACAGCAGATTGATAAGTTAAACTTTTCACATACTCCTCCTTTTTGGGCTAAAAAATAATGTATTGTTAGTTTTTTTCTGGTAAGTGGCATTTCTCATCTGTGTGGCTTGTAAATTTGTAAGGCAGCAAATTTAAAGCTTTGGATGTTTCACTGGTTATGATTTTTAGAACTGCCTGCAGCCTAATGATGCGGTTTATTATGTAGATGGGAGTGTGATATCCCCATGCCCCATTTTTGTGCCCAAGTAGCTGGGCCATAATAATTAATTTTTTTTTCTGGGGGTCAGTCTGTGTTTTTTTCAGTTTCCTATTTATACATTTATTATAGTTGTATCAGCTTATAGCATCACTAATCCAAAGTGGGATTTGAGTAAGCACCGCCTGCCTTTTTTGAGGGTTATAGGTTTTGCAGTTACGTCATATGCACGCCTTAGGACTTTCCTAATGGGGGGTGTTATAACAAGTTGGGGCTACAACTATTTTTTTTATTTTGAAGAAGTATTTTTACTACCTGTTAGGCATCTAAGTATAAGGACACACTTCCCCTGATGAGAAGGGGTTACCCGAGCTAGGTTGTAAAGGGTTTCTTTTCCTGTTCTTTTACAGAGCTCAAACCATACCCCAGGTAAAAGTTTGGGGTTGTAGCACACATAAGACTGATTATTACCTGGATTACAAATTGAATAGGTAGTTTGATTATACATACAAGTTCCTAGGGAAGCTCCTTTACACTCATAATGTGTTTGGTATAGTAAAGTTTTAACTTGTGTATTCCCTATTTATGTAGTGTGGGTGCTCATAGGACACCCATATAGGACTTCCTCACTTAGTAGATTTGCCGTAAGGGCTAACATGAGCAAAATGAAAGGTAACATTTTGCAAGCTTTGCAGCAATGTCAACATAGTATCAGGATAGTTAATATTATTAAAATAACAAGGTTTAAGATTTTGCTTAAGATTTTAGTTTATCTCACCTACTTATCCGGTGGAGATTCCTCGATCTTCGGCCGTGCATTGACTAGTCAGCTTCTGGTTGTGTGACTAGAGCAGGGCTCGACGGTTTCTCAGGGTCGTCTGCATCTGGGACCGGACCCGGCTGGTCTCAAGGTTAGCCTGGTGGGATATTCCGGATCTAGCTGACTGGTTCACTCATCTGGGGCTGCTGGCTGTGATGAATCCAGAGAAAAACTTTAGCAACTTTAACAGCAGTGGGGGTGGATAAGGTTACAATAAAAGGGCCCAATGTGGTTGGGTTCCACTTCTTAACCCAGACAGAGTCTCTGGGTTTAAATGAATGGATTGGAATTGTTAAACTTTATAGGTATTCTTTTTTGTACCCAGCTTTGTTTCATGGCTTTACCTAGGGCCTGCATTTATCTGCTTAAAGTTTATTTTTCCTATTTTTTTTTTTAAGGTTTTCTTTTACCTGGCTTAGAAGGGCGGGGGTGGTTTCCCAAACAAAACTTCATAAGGTGAATATTAGGTCTGTTTGGTTGGGGTGCGTCTGACTCAGAGAAGGACCATGGGCAAGACTTGATCCCACCGTAAGTGGGTTTCCTGACAGAATTTCTTTAGGAATTGTTTCAGTGTCCAGTTTATTTGCTTTACCTTCCCTGAACTCTGGGGACGGTAGGCAGTATGTGATTTCCAACAGTTGAGAGAGATTTTGAACAATCTCAACTACAAATGCCGGTTCATTGTCAGACCTGAGAGTCAGAGGCAGCCCAAACCTAGGAATACTATCTGTCAATAATGCTTTAGTTGCCTTCATGGCTTTTTCAGTGCGAGTGGGGAAAACTTCTACCTACCCGGAGTAGGTGCAGACAAACACCAGCATAAACCAATAGTCTCCTGCTTGGGGCGTTTCAGTATAATCTACGAGCAGGTTTTCACATGGGGTTACTCCTACTTTTTGAATTCCCAGGGGCCAAAATGGCCGATGCCGTGGGTTGTTCTGAGCACAGATTAAGCATTGTTTACAGACGACTCGGGAGATGACAGTGAGCAGTGGCACGTAGAAGTGGCACCCCCAGTAGTGTTTCTAGTGCTGTTTTCCCATGTGAGTTTCTTGGTGGAACTGTTTTACAAACCTGAGGGCCATTACTTCAGGAAAAACTAATTTTCTGTTTGAGAACCTCCACCAGCCTTTTTTTTGTATAAGCTCCGTTTTCCTGAGCAAACCAGGTCCTCTCATTTGGGGAGTAATTTGGCTTCTCTTTAGGCAAAGGTTTTGGGAGGAGAGGCATGGCACTAACTGCCTTCCTACCTACCGTGCTGGAAAGCAGAGTATTTATCGCTGCATGCCTAGCTTCTGCATTTGCTTTCCTGTTTCCTCTTGCCTCTAGGGTCCCACCTTTTTGATGGCCTTGGCAATATATAACAGCTATTTTCTTAGGTTCCCATACTGCATCTAAAAGTTGTAGGATTTTTTCTGGATACCCTACACTTGTCCCTTGGGCAGTTAGGAGTCCTTTTTTCTTGTATATGCTCCCATGTACATGTAGCATAGCAAAGGCATGCTTTGAATTAGTATATATGTTGACTCTTTTACCTTGTGCTAACAGCAATGCCTGCGTTAAAGCTATTAGCTCTGCTCCCTGGGCTGGGGTTCCTGTCGGCAGGCTTTGGGCACCTACCACTGAATTTAGAGTTACAACTGCATATCCTGCCCGTCTGACTTCTTCTGTTACAAAGCTGCTACCAGCTGTAAAGTACCAGACATCTGAATTTTGGATTGGCCGATCTGTAAGGTCCCTTCTACTTGAGAAGACTTTATCTACTGTCTCTATACAGTTATATAGGGGAGCTTCTGTTTCCAGTGGGAGCAGGGAGGCAGAGTTGAGAGTGTTTATAGTTTCTAAGGTTATGTGGAGTTTTTACATAAAAGTCCTGATATTGGGTCATTCTAGGATTTGACAACCAATGGTGCCTTCGTTGCTCCATTAGTGTTAAAACAGAGTGTGGTACCCGTACAGTTAACTGCTTTCCCAGAGTTAATTTATCAGCACTTGTAGCAGCAAGAGCCTTGAAACAGGATGGCCATCCTGAGCCAGCAAGTCCAGTTGCTTAGGTAGGCAGGCTACTGGGTGATGCCATGATTCCCAGATTGGGTTAAAACTCTGATGGCTATTCCCTTCTGCTCGTGAACATACAGGAGAACGGGTTTATTTATGTCAGGCAGTCCTAAAGCAGGTGCCTCAACTAGAGCCTTCTTGATTGTATTAAATGCCTTTTGTTGCTCGGGCCCCCAGACAAAGGGTTTTCTTTTCCCCCGCTTTTGTTGATTTATATAATTATTTTGCCATTAGTGAGAAATTTGGGATTTAAATATGGCAGAACCCTGTTGCCCCTAAGAACTCTGTGACTTGTTGCTGGGAGGTTGGAGTTAGAATTCTGCAGACAGCTTCCTTGCATGCAGTACCTAACATACACTGTCTGTGGCTTATGACAAACCCCAAGTATGTGACTCCTTCGCAGGAAATCTGGGCGCTTTTTTTTCTCCTTTTTATATACTTTATACCTTGCCTTCCACAGAAGGTGGAGGTTTTGGGTTCCTTCATGGCAATTTTCGATAGTGGGTGCTGCTAGGAGAAGGTCATTTACATACTGCCGAAGGACACAGTTTTTATCTGGTGGGGTGTAAGCATTAAGGTCTGATGCTAGGGCCTCACTGAAAATTGTGGGGGAGTTTTTGAACTTTGGGGAAGCTTGGTCCAAGTATACTGGAGATTTTCCCATTGAAGGGCAAAGATGGGTTGACTGACTGGCATGGGGCAAAGGCAGAAGAAAGCATTCTTTTAGTTTAAAACAGTGAACCGTACTGCATTGGAGGGAATTAGGGAGCAGAGTGTATGGGTTTGGAACTACTGGGTGAATAGTTACTGTGGCTTGGTTTACAGCTCGTAGGTTCCACCCTGGCCTATAACTATCACAGGTATGGTACAATTGATTACTAGACAGCCGTTTCTTTGATAAGGGTGGGATGTTCCAGGGTGACTGGCATGGCTCCAAAATGCCATGTTTATTAGCCACTCTGGATGCTTTGCTACGCCTAAAACAGCCTCCTGTGGTATGGGATACTGGTGTAGGCGGACTGGGGTGACTCCCGCTGTTAGTTCTACTACCACTGGAGCATGATTCATGGCTAGCTCTTGTGGATTGTTTTCAGCCCATACCTCTGGGAATTTACTAATTAATTCTGACAATATAGCTTCCTTCATTGGCCCCAAGTTTGCTTTATATGTGACAAACTGCATACCTCAACCATACCTCGGCTTTCTGTTGAAACTGCTCTCTGTAACCCTAATGTGACAGGCAAGCAGTCCAAACCCATGCCATCTTGGCCCCTGTGACTTGGTCTGTAATTCCCATCCGCTACCCAGTTACACAAACGCTTATCTTGACTTCTGTAAACCACTTAAGTAACAATCGGAGTGACAAAAGTCCCCTGGCCCTTGAAATGTCCGGAGCCCCTCACCCCCACCCCCACCCCCGCCCCTCACCCTCATCTCCACCCAGAAGGTGATTTACAGAATCTACTAGCCCTCGGAATGTCTGAAGCCCCTCACCCCCACCCCCACCCCTCACCCTCACTCCCAAGGTGATTTTTACGGGTATAAAAGTTCTTGACACCCTCCTTTTGGGGCCATGGGTTGGAGAGACGCGAGTCCTCCGTGGCCGCCAGCAATAAAGACCCTGCAATTTGGCATACTTTTGTCTTGGTGTTGACTTTCTATGCTCGGTTCAGTACAAGATATAGATCCCTTCAACTTGTGGTACTTGTAGTATTGGTACTTGTGGTACTTGTAGCAACAAGTCACCTCTTGCTTTTTGATTGGCAAAAGGGTTTGTTTTTGTTTCCCTGATACTCCTATAGCCCCAATAGTAGTAGTGTAAGACAGTGGCCCCACCAGTTTGGATATTATCCCAGGATCTTTATAGACTGTTCTTTTGGGGCTGCATACTTTCAATGTCCTTTCTTTTTCCACACTGCACATTGATCTCTATCCAGTCTGGGCCGGGTTTTAGACTCTGGTTTAGCCATATTTTTTTCTTGCCCTCTTCCACATCCTCAGCAAGTCTGCCTTTTCCTTTGCCTCATGCCTTGCCATTCTCTTAGCCCCGGTCCTGTGCAGGGAGGGCACAAAGCAGCACCCGGTCCTGTGCAGGGAGGGCGCAAACCCATCTGCCACCTTTCCAATGCTGCTACAAGATTTGCAAGAAGCAAGAAATGGTCATTTATCAGGAACCATCTTTATTAAAAAAGATAAAATAGGGTAGGGGAGAAGTACTGCAGGCTCCAACGTTGCTCCAACATGGGCGTCTCACCCGGCTTCTCCCCCACAGCCATTGGCATCCACTGTCAGGTTTCAATGTTCCTGGACCTCAGGGCCTTCGTCCTCTCCGATCTAAATACAGAGAGACATTTCACATGAACTCTCTCAGGTGTTTTGCAAAATGCAATATGTTCTCATTGACTCTGGTCACCCTGCTGTGCGCTAGAGTCAAAACCTCTTCCTCCTGTCTAGACTTCCGTCCTTTGACCGACACCCCCCATTCCCTTCCTCTGCGACTCTCTGGCTCCGGGTCACCATCCATCTACTGGCTACTTCAATGGGGTACAATGCACATTCCACAGTGCACACATCTATCTAATCCTCACACTGCACCCCATGAATGTACAAGCATGATTTTCCAATCAGAATAAATATAGTAAAATGCAAGAAGTGCGGCTTCACCGCCACACCTACTTGATTTATCAGCCGTGCAACTATGTTGGGGGCGATCTTATTCTTTCTCTTGGGTGGGCACAGGCAGAAGCATATCATTAGTATTGAAATGCATCTCCCGGCAGCCCTGCAGCAGCCCCAGCTTCTTGTTGGCTGGGCCAACACAGCCCCGGGCTGCCTAGCTTGGAGGACGCTGGCTTCCAGTGATGATTGTTGAGCCAGGGTGCTCTGGGTGGTGCTCTGGGTGGAGGAGGCGGCCTTGAGGTCATGCTGGAGGGCTCGTTGAGCCAAAGTTTCTAAATCTTCACTGTGGATGGAGCACTTGATGGAGGCTGCGGCCACGCGGTCACGCTGGAGGGCTTGCTGAGCCAAGGCCTGTAAATCCCCACCACTGCCGATGGAGCTCCCAATGGAGGAGGCCACGCCGTCACGCTGGAGGGCTTGCTGAGCCAAGGTCTCTAAATCCCCACCACTGCCGATGGAGCTCCCAGTGGAGGAGGCCATGCGGTCACGCTGGAGGGCTTGTTGAGCCAAAGTTTCTGAATCCTCACTGCCGATGGAGCACTTGATGGAGGCTGTGGCCACGAGGTCACGCTGGAGGGCTTGCTGAGCCAAGGCCTCTAAATCCCCACCACTGCGGATGGAGCTCCCAATGGAGGAGGCCACGCGGTCACGCTGGAGGGCTTGTTGAGCCAAAGTTTCTGAATCCTCACTGCCGATGGAGCACTTGATGGAGGCTGTGGCCACGAGGTCACGCTGGAGGGCTTGCTGAGCCAAGGCCTCTAAATCCCCACCACTGCGGATGGAGCTCCCAATGGAGGAGGCCACGCGGTCACGCTGGAGGGCTTGCTGAGCCAAGGCCTCTAAATCCCCACCACTGCGGATGGAGCTCCCAAAGGAGGCCATGGGGTCATACTGGAGGGCTTGCTGAACCAAGGTTTCTAAATCCCCCACAATTGCTGATGGAGCTCTCGATGGACGGGGAAGCCATGGGGGCATGCTGGGGGTCTGGATTAAAACTCTCTGGCTTCCTCTGCAGGCCGGCAGGTGAACTGGAAACTTGAGTGGATAGAGAACAGGTGGGATCCCCAGGAGCAAGGAACTGTAATGTGTTAGTGGATTGCTTTTTTTTTCCATCTAAAATAAGATAGGTGGCCATGGGATAATTGAATAAGTTTTCTTTAATTGCCTTGGAGACGTCCTCAGCCTGGAATCCCATGGCCACCAAGAGCTGGGTTGTTTCAGGGTTCGGGTGGTCCATGATTTGCTCTTCGTAAGTTGTGAGAGGCAACTCCTGGCCGTTGTTCACCCATGGATCCCTAATAATGTCTTCGACGGTTGGCCGCTCCTGGGGGTCATTTATTAACAGTTTTTTTATTAGGCTTTTAAGGCCTTCTGAAAAGGAGGCCGGGCAAACGTAATTTCCAGTTTTAATTTTTTCTTTGAGGACCATAGTACTTGGTGAGAAGAAGGGCAGAGCCCTGGACACCATCTGGTACAAAGTGACGCCTAGGCTCCAAACATCCATGGCGGGGCATTGGTAGCCTTGGCCCAGGAAGACTTCTGGGGCCATGTAGACGTAGGTGCCACAACATGTTGTCAGCTTCTGCCCCTCACGGTAAATTGTTGCTGAGCCAAAATCTGCAATTTTTACATTTCCTTCCCCCGTCCAACAGGATGTTTTCCGGCTTTAGGTCTCTGTGTGCTATTCGTTTTCTGTGGCAGTACTGCATGGCCGACAGCATCTGCTGGAACATGGCCCGAGCCTCCTCCTCCATCACGCGGTTGCGGAGCATCCACTGGTACAGGTTTCCTCTTCTGGCATATTCCATAATTAAATGACACACCTCTGTGGTGTCAATTACCTGAAGTAACTTAATAATATTGGGGTGGTGCACAGACTTTAAAATATTCATCTCTGTCTGGCTAGTGATGACGCAGGAACCAGTTTTGCGGGTGATTTTCACGACCACCTGGGTCCTAGTCAGCAAGTGCTGGGCCAGCTTGACTTCGCTGAAGCCGCCACAGCCAATGAGGTCCAGAATTTTATAATTATGGAGCCCCTGGTCAGGTGGGGTGGAAGCTGATCGCTGCCCCATGGTGCCTGACACCTCTCTACACTAACTATACAACTACACTAACTATACTATGCTAACAATACAATTCTGACTACGCTAAAATACTAAGCAACAATACTGACTATACTAACTATGCTAAAATACTAAGCAACAATACTGACTATACTATGCTAAAATATTAAGCAACAATACTGACTATACTAACTATGCTAAAATATTAAGCAATACTGACTATACCAAAGTACGCTAAAATACTAAGCAACGATACTGACTATACTAACTACGCTAACAATGCTAACTAGAAAAACACACCAACGCCCCTCACACAGAAACCCTCCCCCACCCCAAACACCCCCCACACCCAACCCCCTCCACACACAGAAACACACACAGATACACACACACACACACACACACACACACACACACACACACCACACAACTCGCAATCGCTAAACTGGTCTGAGTCCACAGGTCACCAAAGAAGCTTCCAGGGATATATCAGACCAAAAACCATGACCCAGCCAGGGCCTTATATAGGCCCTGTGTGTGATTCCATCACAAAGGCTCTTCATGAGTTCAGAGCAAAGCAGGGGCCAGTCATAGCTGGGGATCATTCAGAGTTCAGAGCATGGGCCAGTCATGGCTGGGGATCATTCACAGAGGTTTTCTCACTTTTGGTCCCCAAAACATCTTTCTCTTTTAAAAAGAAAAGTGCTTTTTGTCTAGACGGGTTATAGAGATTGATATTTAGTTTCCTAGCTATTTAAACTGGTACAACACTTCAACAGCATTTTCATTTGTAGTTTCTTTTTTTTCTGTAATTTTTTTTATTATACTCTTAAGTTCTGGGGTACACGTGTAGATTGTTCATATTTGTTACATAGGTATACACGTGCCATGGTGGTTTTCAATCATTTGTAATTTCAAAATCTGAAATAGCTTTTGGATTTTGAGGATCTCCTAATGTCTACATGCAAAATATTCAATTCCTTTTCTTTCATCTCTGAATGGTTGGTCTCAAACATTGACAAGGGAGAGAATATTTTCCTTTCCTTGTAGGGTTTTTCCTTCCTCATGTGGTTGAGATTATGTAATGGACACAGAGGAAACAGACATACCCTACCCTCCACGAGCCCATAGCGTCGTCAGGAAGGCCCCCCAGCCATGAAGCTCCTTCAGTGTGAGGAGCACCAGGTGAAGCGGGGGCCGGAGAAGAGTGGCCTGGGCCGCAGGTTGGTGCTGGTGAGGGAGGAAGCGGGGCTTTCTGGAGGCCAGTGTGCTGAGCCCTGCGGTGTGAGGAGGGGTCGCCTAAGTGAGTAGGGACAAGGGCAGGAGGGTAGCCTCTGCGAAGGCCCAGGATGACTGAGGGTGGCTCTCTGGAGGGATGCGCTAGTCTGAACGAGTGACTGGGGCCAGGTTGGGAGCACTCGAGTCCCAGGACAGAGGCTGAGCCTGTATTCCAGGGCCAGGGGCTGTGGAATAGTTCTGAGCCCCTCGCTGGGCCACAGTCCTCAGACCCTGACTCTGCTCCTGACCTGGGAGTGGCCTCAACTGAACTTCTCCTCCTCGCCAGCCTCGCTGCCTCCAGCCTCCCCCACCCACGCCCCTCCTTTCAGGCTCCAGAGGGATCCAAGGAAAAGCCACCTCTGGCATCCACCACCCACACGCTGGCCCTGAGACCTTCAAGGAGAAGCCCTCCTCCTTGTCCTCCAGGGCTCGCCTGGGCAGCCTGTTCTCCCCACGGCCCTGCCTTACAGACCACCCTGTGTACCCAGGTGGGTCAGGCCATCATGTTTCCTACACACAGTCCCCACTGCCTGGAGTCCCCCCTTACTCTCCTGCACTGGGTGCCCTCCAGTCCCTTCAGTCCCAGCTGAGATATCTGGCACTCTGGGGAGCATCCCTGAGCCCCAGACACAGAGGAGCCGCTTCTGCCCTGGATCCCAGAACTGCTTCTGCTTTCCTTCTGCCACGGTACAGAAGCCTCTACCACACACACACACACACACACACACACACACGCACACACACACACACACACTTGCCACCATCTGGGGACATGGATCGCTGCCTGCTGGACTTCCCCCTCTCCCACCCCAGCCTCTCGGGGGCCCGAGGCAGAGGTGCTATTATTAATAGTAGGGGCCCCGTAGGTGCACTGGAGGTGGGGAAGGGAGGGCTCCCCAGGAATAGCCCTGCATGGATAACAGCCACACCACAGAGGGCATTGCCACCAGGAAATGTAGGTCTTTCTACATTTAGGTGGAGGCAGCAGGCACAGGCTGGAAGGAGAAAGTGGGGCTGGATTCCCAGGGTTCCTAAATGTCAGGATGAGGTGCTTCTATTGCCTCCTGGGGGAGCAAGTTTTGGAAGAGACTGAGGCCCATGAGGGCAGCACTGGGGAGGCCGGTCTGGAGGGAGATGGCCCCTGAAGGGGCACACCTGTGCCTGTCCCTGTTGGCTCAGCCCTCACTGGCGCCAGGAATCCCTTGGTCGGGAATGGGGGGTGTCATGGCCTTCTGCCTGGAGCCTGAACACCCTGACATGTTCCCCCCCAGGATTCTGCACTTTTTTCTCCTTTTTCTTTCTTCCGAGACAGAGTCTCACTCTGTCACCCAGGCTGGAGTACAATGGCGTGATCTCAGCTCACTGCAACCTCCGCCGCCTTGGTTCAAGCGATTCTCCTGCCTCAGCTTCCTGAGTATCTGGGATTACAGGCGTGCACCACCACGCCCAGCTCATTTTTTGTATTTTTAGTGGAGACGGGGTTTTGCCATGTTGGCCAGCTGAGGCCTGGGCTCAAATGATCCTCCCACCTTGGCTTCCCAAAGTGCTGGTATTCCAGGTGGGAGCCATCTCACTTGGCCTGCTCCTGCTCTTCCATCTGTGCATTGGAGTTGCCTTTCCCTGTGGGCAGCTCCTGCACCCTGAGTGCCTGGCACAACTGTGGCCCCAAGGAGGTGCTCAAACACACGACTCCCCGAGGGCCTCGGATCTGGGTGGCTCCCTTGTGTGACACGAGGCAGGAAGCAGAGCTCTGTGGGTCATGTGCCGCCCTAGGGGATGAAGGCTGTCCTTGTTCTCTTGTGAGCCAGGCTTGGCCACTCTTCCAGGGGGACCCACCCCCCACTGCCTAGCCTGGCCGGCAGCGGCCTTCCTGTCCCTGCCCAGAGTGGTGTCTGCCACATGCTCTGAAGCTGGCTCTTTGCTGTGAGGTCTTGAAAGGCAGGGTGTGTGTGAGTCACCACCACTGGGGTCTGGTAGGGTGGAGAGGCATCTGAGCGGGACTGCTGCCAACCCCCTCCTGGGTCTGGAGTGGAGGAGCCGGCAACTCACTCCACCTTGCGGGGCTGATGGGAGGCCTCAAAGAGGCCTTTGCCATTCCACTGGGCTCAGGAGCACCAGGGGCTTATCAGGGCTTATGGCTGGGAGCAATGCCAGGCCCTGGGGCTTCTGGGCCTGCTCTTCTTGAAGGGCGGCCTGCAGGATGGCCTGATATTGGCCCATGGGTGTCCCGTGGCCTGCTGCATCTAATGGTCTTGCCCTTGCCCTTCAGCATGACCCTCCAGTGCCTTCATCGGCCTCCACAGAGCTCGTCCTGGTAGAGGACGTGAGGGTGAGCCTGGAAGAGGTGACCACCTATGACCATCTTGGCTTCTAGATACAGCCCTTGCCCTGCTGTCTGCCTTGGTAAGACCCACTGGGGGACCCCCTTGCCCTCCAACACACAGCCCAACTCTCCCTGAATCTGCCTCCTGCAGGTGGAGCTCCGCCTCAGGAAAGACTCAGGCGACTTCTTCCTCAACACCAGTGCTGCAGACGACATCAAGATGGCCTACCAGGAAACCAGGGCCATCACCATGGTAAGTTTGGGTCATTGGTTCCCAGGGTGATTTTCATTCTTCATCTGGGCCATTGTGATGTTCATAGATTGGTATTTTAAAAGCTGTTACTTAATCTCATCAGCTATAACTAGCAAAGCTATTAGAGTCTCTGATTTATTCTGCAGCTTTAGTCATTTTCATGTCACCTTTGTGATTTTTTTTTATTTTTGAGACAGGGTCTCACTCTGTTGCCTGGGCTGGAGTGCGGTGGCAGGATCATAGCTTACTGCAGCCTTGACCTCCTGGGCTTAAGTGATTCTCCCAACTCAGCCTCTGGAGTAGCTGTGACTACCGCCACCCAGCTGTGCACACCACCACACCCGGCTAATTTTTGTATTTTTTGTAGAGACGGGGTCTCGCCATGTTGCTCAGGCTGGTCTCGAACTCCTGTGCTCAAGAGATCCACCAGCCTTGGCCTCTCAAAGTGCTGGCATTACAGGTGTGACCCTCCGCACCCAGGCTACCTTATGTCCACAGACTACCCACACTGTTACCTAATGGTTTCCTTTCTGTCAATCTTTTCATTAAAATTAAAATGTTATTACATAAGCAGTACTCTAACACAATAAAGAACATTGCTTTTAAAGAGGTTGCACCTTTCTCTGTTTCCCCAGGTTGATTTCTTGACCCTCTCCCTATCCTTGCAAGTGTTGACTTATCTGTGCTCGTGGCATGGAAGAATTTAGTGTTCTGTTTTCCACTATCTTATTCTAGTCTCACTTTTTCTATTTCCCCATGTTGCTAGGGAGGCTGGCTGATTATTTTTATGTCGTCATTTGTACTTTTGCCATTCTTTTCTAAACAAAGTGTTTGGATGGTCAAAATGTTTTTGCTCTTTCAAAAATATAGGGAAGAATAGAATGAAAAGAGTAAAAACAAACAAACACTATCAGACACGTCTGCATATCTGCACGATGGGTTATGATGCAATCACAAATACAGACTTACTTTAGAAGGGAGCTCTTACTACTGAAAGTGCAATATACCCTCTCTAAGTCATCAACCCAAGGCAGCCCAAAGCTCATTGGTTTGATACAACAATGGCAGTGACACCGACCCCAGCATGTCATTAAACCACTGCTGTGCTGTAGCCTTTGAGCTGCTGTGAGCCCAAGACCTGCTTTCCTCTGTTAAAAGGGGTGGTTCCACGTGATAGAGGAGTGTTGCAGTCAGGCCAGCTTCAGAGACTTTCCCAGGACTCAGCGAGGCCTGGGTTGATTTGGTGCTTGGTGTGTGGTAGAGACTCAGATGGTGCAGCCCTGTGGATGGGCTAGAGGTGCCCTGATCATGGGTCTCCTGCCATCCTGATGCTCGGGTTTGCTCTTGGCTTTGCCTGGTTCATGGAGGTAGCCCTCGCAGGCTCGCAACAGCAGGAAACAACTTCCTGGTTTCAGGAAAGGCCAAAGTCGGAGTTCACCTTTGCAGTGACCATCTCCCAGAGTCTCCTTCAGAAACACACCCCAGGGCACCTTTCTTTGGCTTTTGCACCTACTGACTGTCTTCACATAGACTGTCACTAAATTAACTTCCTCTAGGGGCAGGATAGCTGTAAAGTCGGTGAGGGGGAAGCAGCAGGGTGTGAGGAACACAGCTGGAAGTGCTGTGCTAAACAGACCTGGTCCCAAGGTGCAGTGTTGGGGAGTAACGGGGGAGAGGTGGAGACTGTGGCAAATGAGCGCACTGGCCAAGTCTAAGGGCAGCCACCATGCACCTCTAGCTGATTTCTGTTGTTGTTTTTAATCACATCTGTGTCGAGGTAATTCACATACCATGCAGTTCACACACCTAAAGCATACAGTTCAGGGTTTTTTCCTACATTTTAGAACATTCACAGAGTTGGGAACCATCACCAAACACATCCTCCCCTCTCCTTCCCTCCCCTGCCCCTCCCTTCCCTTCCCTTTTCTTTTCTTTTCTTTCCAGGGTGTCACTCTGTAACCCAGGCTGGAGTACAGTGCTGCCATCTCAGCTCACTGCAACCTCTGCCTCCCAGGCTGAAGCCATCCTCCCACCTCAGCCTCCTGAGTAGCTGGGATTACAGGTGGGTGCCACCCCAGCCAGCTAATTTCTATATTTCAGCTGGCTATGGTGGCAACATGATGGGGTTTTGCCATGTTGCCAGGCTAGTCTACACCTCCTGAGCTCAAGCAATCCACCAGCCTCGACCTCCCAAAGTGCTGGGATTAC
>JAZHEH010000774.1:0-47218 GCA_036589455.1 Ateles fusciceps
TCTTCTCCCGGTCAAGCCATCTGTTGTTGCGTTCATTTCTTCAGTGAACCTTTAGAGAGTGAAGTGAAAGTTTTCCTTCCAGCCATACAATAGAATTATAAAGTAGAAAAGTTTATAGTAGAATTTCCTTTTTAGGTGCCAAAACTTCATACTCCATTTCTATAAAGAGCACAAAGGTTAAAAATAAACAAACTTATTTTTGACCCAAAGCTCTGTTGACATTCTATTAAACAAACACCAACCTATTTAATTTTCATAATGTAAATAGCAGATATTTTTATAATTCTTGTGCTAATAAATCTTTTCCCTCATGTTTTTGGTAAAACCCAATATTCATAATAAAGTCCATAACCATCAATTGTTTTAAATAATTTTTTCTTATGTGTGATGATAAGTACACCTTTACAGGAAGTTAGTATACTCTCATACAAGCTAATTTTTTGGAGGAAAATGCCAACTGTAGAAATTCCCATAAACACAATAGTGATAAGCTTCCACATAATGCCAAGAAAGTCATGCCCAGGATAGAAAAAATCAGGCGGAATACTCATGGCCTGGAATACTATACTTGAAATAATGAAAAGGTCAGTGACATTTACAATATTTCAGTAAAAAATGATAATCTTTAGGTACCATCAACCTCCTCCAAGAGGTAACCACACTCCTCAGATATCACTAGCGGATTCCACTGCTTCAAAAAAGACTGGAAGCTGCCAGCCTCATGTTTTTTGCATGGCTCGTAGTGTTTTTAGGCATTCCAAATGTAGACTGCTCTTTTTTCTTTTCTTTTCTTTTCTTTTTTTTTTTTGATGTAAAGCAGGCATATACAATTCTTTGGCTTCCCTGGGTAATATTAAAAGAAGGAAACTTGTCTTAGGCCACACATAAAATACATTAACACTAACAATAGCTCATGATCTAAAAAAAAAATTACAAAAAGGCCAGGCGCAGTGGCTCATGCCTGTGATCCCAGCACTTTGGGAGGCTGAGGCTAGCAGATCACCTAGGCCAGGAGTTCCAGACCAGCCTCGCCAACATGGTGAAACCTCATCTATACTAAAAAATACAAAAATTAGTCAGTTTGGTGGCAGGCACCTGGAGTCCCAGCTACTCAGGAGGCTGAGACAGAAGAATCGCTCGAACAGGGAGTGCAGAGGTTGCAGTGAGCTGAGATTGTACCATTGCCCTCCAGCCTGGGAGACAAGGGGGAGCTTTGTCTCAAAAAAAAAAAAAAAAAAAAATCACAAAAAAATTCTTTTTTTTTTTTTTGCGAGTCCTGCTCAGTCACCCAGGCTAGAGTGAAGTGGTGCAATCTTGGTTCACTGCAACGTCTCCCACCTGGGTTCAAGCCATTCTTTTGCCTCAGCCTCCTGAGTAGCTGGTATTATAGGCACCTGCCACCATGCCTGGCTATTTTGTATATTTTTAGTAGAGACAGGGTTTTACCATGTTGGTCAGGCTTGTCTGGAACTCCTGACCTCAACTGATCCGCCGGCCTCAGCCTCCCAATTACAGGCATGAGCCACCACACCTGGCCTGTCATTTCTTTATATTTGGATAACATAAGGACTTTATGCCCCTTTCTCCTTTGGGTCAATCAATGATCTGCACCATACACATTTTACAAACAAAGGACAATACAGTCCTCATTCACATCCTGGTCATGTCACTCCTAGTGACTCCCATATCTGCAAACCTCCCAGCAGGTACAGCCCTTTCCTCTCCATCTGATGGGCTTTTCAGCTCCCATCACACTGACTGGTCACAGACTCCCTAGAGGCAGCCCCCAAGAGCAGAAGATACGGATGACTCAGAAGCTCCTAAAAAGTCATCAAACCAGATGACACAAAACTCAAATGACATTTCACTTTGTTTTGGTTTATTCTGTTTGAGACAAGAGTGCAGTGGGCATCCAACTAATCTTTTTTGGAATCTTTTGTAGAGATGGGGTTTGTCTCTGATGTCAGGCTAGTCTTAAACTCCTGGACTCAGGTGACCTGCCCACCTTAACCTCCCAAAGCACTGAAATTAAGGCCTGCACTGTGTAATTTGCCAGGTGACACAGCCCAGTAACAAAGAGGAAACCCCATGGGTCCAGCGTCTACTCCTGTGGGTGGATTGATGGCTGGGAAGCCCCAGGAGGAACCAAAAGAGCAGCCACGGCACCTACATCTCCTGGTCCCCCCCAGGGTGCCTTGAGGTGGCCAGGACAGAGGTGGGTGTGGCTTAGGGCTGGGGGAGGGAAGGGGATCGGGATGCAGTGGGATCTGAGTTGGGAAGAGGGGGACAGGAGGGGGAGGGGAGAGAGAGGGGAAGGGGGGGTGTTGGGCACCTGGAGGAGGGGGTCTGGGAAAGGATCCATTCAAATTAAATCTTCAAGGGCAAGCGGGAGGTTCAGCTACAGGTCAGGGAGAAGTCTATCAGGGAAGCCACAGGACACTGGGGGGAAGAAAGCGGGAGGCTCAGGAGCAATTAGACAGAGACCAGGGCTCTAATTTCCACCACACCCTCTCCTGTGTGGGCGCTGCCTAAGCAACCCTGGGGCTTTATACTCCCTCTCCACCAATCCCCGGCCCCAGAACCTGGTACGTCACAGTGCACATTCCATGGAGCACCCACTTCCTCCAATGCCCCTACCCCATCTCAGGCCCCAACACGCCTTCCAAGGCTCTCTGGAACCTTCACAGACCAGATTTCTGGTTTTCCCCACCAGCTCCTGTCCCTGCTTCTGGGCGGCTCCTTCCTTCCTGAGTTCCCAGGGTTTCTCATGGTCAGTCTTGGCTGCAAAACATAAGAAACAAAATGATGTCAGGACAGCAGGAAGAAACTCGCACACAAGCACAGTGGGAGGCTCCACAGCCCCCTCTCAGCCATTCATATTCTAAGCAACAAAACATCAGAAGGATGTGGAAAGTCCCAATAGTAAAGCATCTCCATCACATCCATAGAGAGATCCATCCATCATCCTGTATCTCAGCAACAAATGTTGGAGCTACACTGGTTTTAAGCATGCATGGTACATTTACAAAAATTAACCCAACTCATTTTGTTCACAAGCACATCTCAATATATTTCAGGCAAATCCAATCACACAGCAGGTTTCTGAACAGAATTGTGCCAGAAGTTAATGATTAAAAGCTAGCCAAAAATTATTATATGCTTGGAAATTCAAAGTGCCCTTATAAGGTATAATAGAAGGAAGAATCCAAAGGGAAACAAGACTGCCTTTACACTCAGTGAGAAGATCATAACACGGCAATCAAATGTCTTCCTCTGGCCTGGGAATTCCACTGTGTGGCACAAGGTTGTGTGGTCTCAAATCACCCCCAACACAGCTAGACATGTTAACATCTGAAACAGGGTGATGGTGTCACTTATCTATATTACCTTACTGCCTGTGAAGGTGGACTTTTAATTCTGAATCCTAATGAGGGGGGGGAAAACCAAGTTGACTCTCATGGTTGAGCTCCCCAGGGATGTCCAAGGAATCTGTGCATTTCAAGAGACAAAGTTCATCAGCCTCTCTCCTGGGGGATCTGGCCACAATACCCAGAGGGTTTGGCAGCATCATGAATGATGGCTGGGGAGTGCCAAGCTGGTGAGCAGGACCTAGTGGTCTGGTGACAAGGTCAGACCCCCACTGGCCATTATCTTTCCTGGACCCATCCTCAGCTAAATTTCCCAAAGGCCTGCTTCTGCCTAATCACACAGAGTGCACAAACGTACTCAGGCCTCTTGCAGCTGAAAATCACCGCTTTAAATCTCCTTACAATTTACTATGACATAAAGTTATTGTAAACTCAAATATTTTATTCATGCTACAAATGGAAAGCCAATGCCTTTACCATAAAGAGAAAAACAAGCCTGAGACACAAGGAAAACAAAAACAAAACAGGAATAACACAACAATGGCATTCATTTCTATTTATGTGCTGTCACCTGCATAAAGAGCCCCCAGATTTGGGTTGTCTTGGTTGTAAAAGGAGAGACCAAGTAAGTGGATGTTGAAGTCAGATTAGCCCAAAAGTGACGGCAGAGAGTACCATCATGTCCATGAAGGGTTGCTAGGGTCACCTTGATTATAGCTCAAGCAGAGACAGGGCAAGGAAGGAGATGTGAGCAAGAATTTGGGGCCTCCACCCGGGGAGATGATTCATGTAACCCAGGAAAGTCTCCCCCAAAGCCAGGGTCGACCTCTCTTGCAGGCAGTTCTTTCATGGAGGCAGGGCCAGGCACCTTAGATTTGAGACCAGCTGTGCGACCCTAGGCTGGTTCCTTCCACACAATAGGAGTGTCAATGGCTGTGTCAAAGACTATCTGAGGACAGGAATAAGCAACCTGTTGAGCACCTGTGTACCCGAGTGTCATCACCTCCCAAGGACATCTTTCCTTCCAGAGCTGGCACCTAGGAAGGTCCTTGGCCACTAAAGGCAGTGATGATGGTAACAGCAGCAAATCAACATTTATGGCTGATGATAGAGGGCCAGGGCGTAGAGCTCCTGGGTCCTTGATAAGAATGAGGGTCTAGGGACTCCCCGGGGACAGCTGAGTGAGTCCTGTAGGACTCCTGGGTCCCCAGGGGCCAGGTCTGTCTTCAGTGGCACTGGGCCTAGGCTGAGATGCTGGGGCAGCAACTGGAGTATCAGCAGGACGAACAGCCACAGAGGCAGTGGATCCATCGGAGGTGGCAGGTGTAGGATCATCTCTCCACCAAGTGGAGTCACCAAGCCTGTCTGACCACTGCCCCCCACAGACGATGCCCTGTCCATTGCCTCATACTTCGACAGGGCAGTGGCTGGCACCTGGGGCCTCACAGCGCATACACTCTAAGACCTCTGTGTCCTGGTCATTAAATGGGCACTTGAGTCGCCCCACGATGTTTTGGGACCGTGTTTAGCACCGGAAAATGCACAGAATGCATGCATGACACAGGGGAACTGTTGGTGTGGGAGCCAATATTTTATGACCTCCAGCCCTAATCTGAGAACTCTCACCTGTGCAATCTGAAAGAAACAGGAGACTTGCAGGAAAGATAGTCCCTGGATTTAACTTAAAGGAACTAAAATGTTGAATGTTCACACTCCTGATATCCTTCCAAATCAACTCTCTCAATGCTCCCATTTTCACCACTATCATACAAGGTAACTGAGGCAGTCAGAGATTTACTAACTCAATGTCACTCAGCTGATTCTGAGTTGACTACTGATCACATCTGAACAAACTGCTTTTTCTGAAGTTTACCCTGTTTGATTATGCTGCTGCTGATTTTGTGCAGCTCTGGGACAAACTCCACCTGGTTGCGGATAAAGCAAATCTGAGGTGACTCCATCCTCCTGTCATTTCACATCAATTCCCCACTCTCCTCCTCTGCCCCTCCACAGTCTCCTACACAGGCTGACACCGTATGGTGGCCCTAATGGAGTCTACCAGCTATTTAAGGTTCTCCTCTGGGCCCCTTGAAGGTGGAGGTAATTATGGGATTTGCTTTGACTCAGGAGATGTGAGTGGAATTGAAGTGTGTCACCTCAAGGCAAAAGAGTTGGAAGCCATTGAGACTGGCCACCCTTTCCCTCATCTCTTAGAGCCGCTCATAGGTCTCGTATAGAGGCTGCTGCTTTATTTTGGTGGCAGATGAGGGGCTGTGGAGCACAGGACCCAGGAGAGCCATGGGGGATGTGCAGCATGATCAAAGAGCCTTCAGTGTTGTAAATTTCCATTTATGGGTGCTGCTTATTATCTACAATGATACCTTGTCCATCCTAGCAGGCAGACACCATGTATTCCATGCTCTGTGAAGCAGATTTGCCTACCGTCAGAACATAAACTGGCTGTAAGACACATGTAAGTTTCAGTTCCAGCTCTGCCTCTTATTAACTGCAACCTCAGGCATTTAACTTTCAGTCTCTGAGCCTCAGTTTCAACTCTAAAATGGGTTGATTATACTACTTCAGGTTGTGGAGAGAATGAAACAAAATAAAAATGCATGTAGAGCATTGAGCCCAGGGCCTGGCACACACAGTGAGTACTTTATATTAGCCATGGAACTTCATAATGCATATTGATTGTCAATATTCAGACAATGCAGCAAAGTATTACCAAAAAGAGTAAACTTATTTGTATATGTATTCTTTCAATATTTAAACAGATAGGATAAAACTATGAATATTCTTTCATATCCAGTGTTTTTCTCTTAATAGTAGATTGCTAAAAAATTTTTTATCTTGGGCCCGTCATGATGGCTCACACCTGTACTCCCAGAACTTTGTGAGTCCAAGGCAGGTGGATCACAAAATCAGGAGTTTGAGAACAGCTTGGCCAATATGGTGAAACTCCTGTCTCTATTAAAAATACAAAAATTAGCCAAGCGTGGTGGCATGCACCTGTAGTCCCAGCTGCTTGGGAGGCTGAGGCAAAAGAAACGCTTGAACCTGAGAGGTGGGGGCTGCAGTAAGCCAAGATCGTGTACATGTATATATTCACACACATATAACCTCAAAAACAAAAGATCTTATGAAATCATTTTAAATGCCAAGATAATGTTTAATTTAATGAATAATTTAATTATTACTGTTGGACTTTTTGTAGATTGCACAGAGCATTCAAAACAAATGAAGAAGAATTAAAAAAAGTTATTACATGTTGTAAAATAAATGTGATGTTTTATTTTATTAAAAGATATAGAATTATATATATAATATAAAATGCATTTCTAATTATGAATCATGTTAAAAAGTTTAGAAGCTGCTGATTTTGATTTCTGTTTCAAATTTTGCAAAATAATTTTTTCTTTTTTAAAGACAGAGTCTCCCTCTGTCACCCAGGCTGGAGTACTGTGGCGCAATCTCGGCTCACTTCAGCCTCTGACTCCCAGGTCCAAGCAATTCTCCTGCCTCCGCCTCCCAACTAGCTGAGACTACAGCCACATGGCACCTTGCCCTGCTTATTTTGTGTTTTTGTAGAGACGAGGTTTCTCCATGTTTGTCAGGCTGGTCCTGAACCCCTGACCTCAGGTGATCCACTCGACTCAGCCTCCCAAAGTGCTGGGATTACAGGCATGAGCCACAACTCCTGCCTAATTTTTGCAGGATAATATATAGCCTTTTGAAGTACCACTGGGCACTTGTCTGGTTGTTTTTCTTTAGGTTAACATGCCAACAATTATTCTTTAAGCGTTTCTGACCAAGATAGTGGTTTTTATCCAAATAAGTCAAGTACTCTACCCTATCCCTAAGCCACTTGCATGAAAGGAAAAAGCCAGTACTGTGGCTGCCTACGCTTCCCCCAGCATGGCCCCCCTGTGAGATGTGGGGCAGGAGAGACCCAGGAATTGTTCAAGGGTGCAGGGCCCCATCTCTCTGCACTCACTCACCTTCCTCAGGTACTCGCATGGGGGATGGCACTGACTTTAAGTGCTGCTGCAGCTCCTTGATGAGCTGGCCCTGGTCATGGGACAGGAACTGTGGGGTCAGGACAATAGAGGGCTTCACCACCTGCAGAATAGGAACAGAAGCTCATGATGAGTGCCAATCTATTAGATAATTAAATGTTTAAAAAAGTTTATTGAATGAGTGGAAAAACAAGGTGATGCTTGAGTCTATAGTGGTCAAGAGCACGGGTGTCTCAGAAGAGGTCAGAACCAAGTTCAAATTCCTATACTTTGAATTTCTACTTCATGCCATGCAACATTAATTTACCCCTCTTCACCTCAGTTTCCTTTTGTGTGAAATGGAAACAATTTTATTCCTCATTCAGTTTCTGTCAAGGATTCTAAAACATCCAACTCATTTAAATGTATCACAATTTCTGTTACAACTAGTGGGATCAATTTCACTATTACTGGATATACAGTTCTGTGCCTGAAACCTACAAAAGAGAAAATCTTATGTCTACAAAGGGTCAGTGATTTGTCATTGTTATATTATTAATCATAACTGTATTTAATCACACAAGGCCTTGGACATGGCAGGTGCTCAGTACACACTTGTTCAATCAATGCATGGGGGCTCTGCAGCCACACTGTTAGGTCCTATTTGGCCTCCACCACTTACTTATTAGCTGAATGATGTGGGCAAGATAATTCATGTCTTTATGTCTCCATATCCTTCTCTATAAAAGATATATATATTAAGAATTTCCAGGTCCTTAGGTTGTTGCCAGGGGTGAGTGATTTAGCAAATAGTGGGAGCTTGTTGAACATTAGCTGTGATGAACTCCTTCCAAATGTTCCTTTTCAGAGCCACAGACGAGGTCATAGTGCCACCTGGTGACCCTAGAGTGTAAGTACACATGATCACCAATATGCTCTCTCTCCACCATAGGTACAAGACTGGGTAGTTACCTCCTGGAGGTTTCTGCTGCATCTATCTTCTCAGAACTCACTTAAAGACTTTTGTATTTTCCTCCTTGAATTTCCGCAGATGGGGTTCAGGTTGCCCAACACAGCTGTGTGATCCACACAGGGCAGTGACTGCCTGTGCCAGCCCTGTGAGGTAGCTGGAGGACCATTGTTCCTTCCTTCTCAAGCTCTGGTCAGATGCCAGGGCTGGGGTAACCCATGCTCTCAAGTTTCTTGCTTTGAAGGGTCACATTTTCTTTTGGCAAGGAAGGCAAAGGTCACAGGAAGCCAGAGATCCATGACCTCTCTGTGCCATGGGTTCAAACTGTAAAGACCTGAACACTCTATGCTAAAATCCAAGACTCTGTTGCTCCCCCAAGTCTTCTCGCCTCATGGCGTCTGCTGAAGGAAGATGAGCTTTGGGAGCTTTTAGCAAGCAGCCTTCCCAGCACGAAATCTCTTGTAAACCTCAAACTGTGTCTAAAACATTCATGCACGTTTTGCATCCTATTTCCCATACATCAGCATGTTTTAGAAAAAAACCCTCAATTTCCTAAATATGCAAGAGAAATGGATATTGTAGGACAATGTGACTTTCAAAAACATGTTTTTAGGCCGGGCATGATGGCTCATGCCTGTAATCTCAGCACTTTGGGATGCTGAGGTGGGCGGATCACCTGAGGTCAGGAATTAGACACCAGCCTGACCAACAAGGAGAAACCTCATATCTCCTAAAAATACAAAATTGGCCAGGTGTGGTGGTGCATCCCTTATTTCCGGCTACTCGAGGCTGAGGCAGTAGAATCACTTAAACCTGGGAGGCAGAGGTTGCAGTGAGCCGAGATCACGCCATTGCACTCCAGCCTGGGCAACAAGAGCAAAACTCCATTTCAAAAAACAAACCAACAAAAGAACTGAGTCTGAGAATGATGAAGCACTTTGTCTAATGTGACTCAGCTAGTAAGTGTTGAGACCTTGCATCCAATTAAAGCCCATCTCATTCTAAAGGCCATGCTGTGTGTTCTCTGGCCCATGGAGAATAATTTTTAACACAATCAATGACATTTCTACACAACAATGTTCTTGTCTCAAGTCCAAGAGTGCCTCCTATACCTTCTGTAACACTGGTGTTCTGGGTCACTAAAGATGCCATTCTAATGTGTAATCATGTGGCCAATGGAGATATGACCAATGTCATTATGTGTGTACACCCATAACCCTGTACACACTCTTCCTGTGTCTGATGAAATTCAAGTACCCTTTTTGATTACTTAGCAAAACTGAGCTTTAAAGGAGTTAAGGTTTCACCAGGTGTGGTGGCTCACACCTGTAATCCCAGCACTTTGGGAGGCTGAGGTGGGTGGATCACAAGGTCAAGAGATTGAGACCATCCTGGCCAACATGGTGAAACCCCATCTCTACTAAAAATACAACAATTAGCTGGGCGTGGTGGTGCGCACCTGTGGTCCTAACTACTTGGGAGGCTGAGAAGGGAGAATTGCTTGAACCAGGGATGCAGAGGTTGCAGTGAGCTGATGTCATGCCACTGCACTCCAGCCTGGCAACAGAGCAAGACTGTACACACACACACACACACACACACACACACACACACATAAAGGGTTAAGGTTTTCATATCCACGGAACTTTCTGTATTGCTTTTGAGTCTCTGGTTACATGAATATTCTTCTAATAGTGACGTGTGACTTTGTTTTGATCAAGTGTTTTCAAACTTGACATCTTTGACGGGTTTCTCCAGCATCAAAATCCTAAATCAACTCTTTTTTGGCTTAAAATTAACCTTGGGATTTTTCAGCTGGGGTCCCTCAGGGAGTCTAAATAATGTATCTCTCATCTTGTAAAGATATTAAATGATTCAATTTAGTTGGTAGATTGTGTGGGTGGGCATTGTCAAATGTGGTGATGCTGTATGGGAAGGCATTGTCAAATAAGGTGACATTAGATCTCATCTCAGTTATATTTATGGGTATGTTGTTGATATACATGTTCCAAAAATTATATATATTTATGCAAATTGAATATGTTATGATTTGTAATTTTGATTGTTATGCTAAACATCTGCCAAAGTTATATTTGTATAAACGTGTTATTGATGTCTGGGCATGGTCACTCATGCCTGTAATCCCAGCATGTTGGGAGACGGAGACAGGTGGATCAACTGAGATTAGGAGTTCAAGACCAGACTGACCAACATGGTGAAACCCTGTCTCTACTAACAATACAAAAATTAGGCTGGCATGGTATCAGGCACCTGTAATCCCACCTACTCAGGAAGTTGAAACAGGAGAATCACTTGATCCCAAGAGGCAGAGGTTGCAGTTGTCTGAGATCACACCCATTGCACTCCAGCCTGGGCAACAAGAGCAAAACTCCATCAAAAAAAGAAAAGAAGTATAAAAATTAGCCTGGCATGGTGGCATATGCCTGCAGTCCCATCTACTCAGGAGGCTGAGACAGGAGAATTTCTTGAACCCAGGACGTGGAGGTTGCAGTGAACTGAGATTGTGCCATTGCACTCCAGCCTAGGCAACGGAACAAGACTCCATCTCAAAAAAGAACAACAAAAAAAGTTATTAATGTATTCAGAGGATTATATGAAATTTATGTAAGTCTGATGGTCCTGATGTGATGCTGTCAGTCAGGATTCTGGTTACTCTCTTAAAATGCTGCACATAAGACTACTAACTAAATTTCCTTGTGGATTGGAAACGTTAGCAGATTTTCATCATAACTATTGATTCCATCATTCACATTTACTGTTTTGAATGCTTCTCTAAAAATATATGTAATCAACAACAGTCCAAATTCAAATTTTCTTTTTTTTTTTTTTTTTTTAAGATAGAATCTCGCTCTGTCACCTATGCTGGAGTGCAGTGGTACCATCTCTGCTTACCACAACCTCTGTCTCCTGGGTTCAAGTGATTTTCCTGCCTCAGCCTCCCAAGTAGCTGGGGCTATAGGCACCCGCCACCACACCCAGCTAATTGGTGGCAGTTGAGGCAGGGTTTCACCATGTTGGCCAAGCTGGTCTCCAACTCCTGACCTCGTGATCCGCCACCCACCTCAGCCTCCCAAAGCACTGAGATTACAGCCTCAAGCCACCGTGCCTGGCCCCCAAATTTGCTTTTCATTGAAAAAACTCTATCTTGTCCACTTGAACACAGGATTCTGATAACTCACAACAATGAACTACCCAGGCTTCACCACTATGTAATATAGGCATGTCAGAAACTCACAGGTACACCCCGTCAATACATTAAAAATAATTTTTTTAAAAAAAATCAAAGGCGCAGGCCCAGTGGCTCGCACCTGTAATCCCAGCACTTTGGGAGGCCAAGGTGGGTGGATCACTTGTGGTCAGGAGTTCAAGACAAGCCTGGCTGACATGGTAAAACCCCGTCTCTACTAAAAATACAAAAATTAGCCAGGCATGGTGGTGCATGCCTGTAATCCCAGCTACTAGGGAGGCTGAGGCATGACAATTGCTTGAACCTGGGAGCCAGAGGTTGCAGTGAGCCAAAATTGTGCCACTGCACTCCAGTCTAGGCAACAGGAGCAACAGTCGATCTCAAAAAATAAATAACTTAAGGCCCTGTATGGCCCAAGGGAAGTTGGCACTAGTGTGGCCTGATACAATGGTGGCATATAACGGTTAATTTCAGTTGGGACATGGGGAAACTTCTGCCACCTGCCAGGCTCTGGCCCAATGTTAAGCTCAAGTGTAGAGAGCTGAGGGTTGTGGGAGACAGGACTGTCACCCCAGGACTATCAGAGAGAGAGGGGTTCCTGGCTCTTCTGCAGAAGCCACTACACAGACAGGTCCCTCACTCCAAGGAGCCTCCTGCACTTGCCCACACCTTTCTCTGGTTTCACTTCCAGTTTCTTAGAAAGGGCTGTCCTTCCCTACTCTGGGCCCCTCCTATCCCCACCCAGCATCTGGGCACTGGTGGTGCCAGACATCTTGTGCCCTGTCCAAGGCTGGTAGATAAGAAATGTCCCTTGTCTCTGTCAAGGTCAAAATCATCTACACACAGGTGGGGCGATCCTTCCTCTGGGAGGTGTCTTGCAGAATCACTGCCAGGAGTGTGAGGTGGCTTGGCTCCACAAGCTGTGTGCGCAGCAGCATGGGGTGGCCAGGGGGTTTCAGGGCATCCCGCACTATAACCCACAAGGCTGCCTCTATGGGCTGATGAGGGATCAGTGCAGGGCGGTAAGGGCCAGGGCCAGGTCTGAAGGGAGAATGGGCTCATGTTCACGGGAGTGGGAAAGGCAGGATATGTGTCCAGGTGTGTCAGGTCATACAGAGCATATCTTGAAAAGGCACACAAGGGATGAATCAAAGAGGTTGCCTCAGGCAAGATCACTGGGATCCAGCAATGGAGTGGGGAGGGAAACCAGTTTTTTGTTGTGAAGTCCTTGGATGCTTTGAATTTTTGTTTAAATCATGTACATGCATGATTATTGTTTATCCCCCCAACCCCATCTCCACCCCAAGTACAGAAGAAAAGAAAGACACTTTCTTTCTTAAACTAGTTTGCCGTGGGCTGGACATCCTATGTTGCTCGTTTTCCTGGAGATTTAGGTTAAAATTAATTAAGGCTTTGGAGTCAGACTGTCTGGGTTCAAGTCCTGGCTGCCCCGTTTTGTAGCTTCTCAGGCAAGTTGCTTAACTTCTGTGAGCATTTATTTTCTTTCCTATAAAATGACACAATATTATTGACATTATTATGGATTTTTTTTTTTTTTTTTGGAGACAGGATCTCCATCTCTCACCCCAGTTGGAGTGCAGTGGCGTGGCGCGATCAAGCTCACTGCAGCCTTGACCTCCTGGGATCAAGTGATCCTCCCACCTAAGCCTCCTGATTAGCTGAGACTACAGGCATGAACCATCATGCCCAGCTAATTTTTTTTTTTTTTTTTTTTTTTTGAGACAGAGTCTTGCTCTGTCACCAGGTTGTAGTGCAGTGGTGAAATCTTGGCTCTGTGCAACCTCTACCTCCTGGATTCAAGCAATTTTCAGCCTCTCAAGTACCTAGGACTACAGGCATGTGCCACCACACCTGGCTAATTTTTGTATTTTTAGTAAAGATGGAGTTTCACCATGTTGGCCAGGATGGTCTCGATCTCTTGACTTTGTGATCTGCCCGCCTCGGCCTCCCAAAGTGCTGGGATTACAGGCATGAGCCACCATGCCTGGCCAATTTTTTGTAGAGACAGGAGTCTTGCTTTGTTGGCCAGGCTGGTCTCCAACTCCTGGGCTCAAGCAGTCTTCCTACCTGGGCCCCCTAAAATGCCAGGGTAACTGGCATGAGCCACCCACCCCCTGGCCACTGGCCTGATGTCAGTATGTTGATATTTATGTGATACTAATAGTTCCTGCCTTACAGGCTTGTTGCATGACTTCAATGAGACAGTGCAGGGAAATGCCTGAGAAAGTGCCAGGCACCCCCACCACATGAGGGGCAAGATTTAGTGTCTACGGTACACTCCCACTGCTACAGGAGGCAGATTGGATGGAGATCTTCATGCCTATTTGCAGATGGGTAGATTGAGGTTCAAAGTAGCAAAGTCATGGGGTAAGAGGCCTGATTGGGGCCGCTGGTGCCCTGGATCTATTAGTGACCTGCTGTGGGAACTTGGGATGGTCCCTTCCCCCTCATCAACGAATTGATGGGTTGGAAAGGCTCTCCTGGGAATCGTGAAATGTAGGGTCTCCAAATGCTGGTGTCAAGTGAGGTGGCAGCACCTCAGAGCCTGTTCCAGGCCCTGGGGCCAGGAGTCCGCCCTCAGGCTTAGGGGCTTCCATCTGCGTTCTTGGCCAGCATACATGTTTTACCAAGTACACAACTTCCCTGGGGTCTTGTTCAGTAGAATCCAGATTCTAACCCAGAAGTGCTCCCTGAAAAGGCCAGTGCTGTTGGTCCGAGGACCACACTTCGAGTAGCCAAGGTCTGAATTTGATGTGGGTCATGGTATACACATGTGTAAAGAGCTATCAAGGACAGACACAGAGTCTTACGCCTGTAATCCCAGCACTTTGGGAGGCCAAGGTGGGAGGATCACCTGAGGTCAGAAGTTCGAGACTGAGGATCATCTGAGGTCAGAAGGCGAGCATGGCAAAATCCCATCTCTACTAAAAATACAAAAACTAGCCTAGCATGGGGGTACATAGTCTACAGTCCCAGCTCTTTGGGAGGCTGAGATGGGAGGATTGCTTAAGCCCAGGAGGTGGAGGCTGAAGTGAGCCCTGATTGTGCCACTGCACTCCAGCCTGGGTGACAGAGTAAGACTGTGGCTCTTAAAGAAAAAAAACCTTCAAGCTGCATATTTAAATGAGTGCACTTGGCTGGTCAAAGGTAGTAAGTTATCTCAGCCAGTTGTTCTCACAGGCAGTTACAGGTCCAGCTACTCCTTATGCTCTCTCCCCTTTCTCACTACTGCACTTGACTAGCCTAAAAACCAAAAAGGGCCAGGTGCAGCAGCTCATGCCTGTAATCTCAGCACTTTGGGCGGCCAAGGTGGGCAGATCATTTGAGGTCAGGAGTTCGAGACCAGCCTGACCAACATGGTGAAACCCCATCTCTGCTAAAAAATTTTTAGGAGCAGGATCCAAGTTCTCTGATTAGGAGCAGCTCAAGATTGCAGCTCCCAGTGAAATCGCAGAGTGTGAGTGGATGCCGCATTTCCAGATGGATTTTTATTGCCCACAGACTAGGAGATTCCCAGGCAGAGGAGCCCCACAGGTTGCCAGCACGGCTGTTTTGGCTGGCATGGCGGGTCTCCGAACAAAATACACAGATCCAGGCACCATTTTAGCTGGAGATTGGAGCTCCTGGGGAGACAGAGTCACCCATTCAACTGATAAAAAGGGGGACTGAAACCTAGAGCCAGGCCAGGAGATTCCCAGGCAAAAAAGCGCCATGAATCTCAGCGTGGCTGTTTCAGCCAGCGCAGAGGTTCGCTGTGTGGGAAATCACACAGATCCCGGCGCCTTTTCAACAGGTAACTGGAACACCTGGGAGACAGAGTCGCCCATTCAGCTGATAAAAAGGGGACTAAAACAGGGAACCAGGCCAGGAGATTCCAGGGCAAAAAAGCACCACAAGCCTCCAGGGGCTGTTTCAGCCAGCACAGTGGGTCTACACATAAGAAATCACACAAATCTGGGCGCTGTTTCAACTGGTAACTGGGACGCCTGGGAGACAGTCGCCCATTCAACTGAAAAAAAAAAGAGGGTCTGAGGAAGGGAGCCAGGTGATCAGGCTCAGCTGGTCCCACCCCCCACAAAAAGGAGCAATCTGAAATGCTCTGGATTGAGAGTTTCACAGCAAGCACAGCTGAACCCGGGATGGTCCAACTCTGCAGGGGAGGGGCGTCCACCATTACTGAGGCAGTCCACCACTACTGAGGTAGTCTGCCATTGCTGAGGCAGCCCGCCATTGCTGAGGCAGTTCTAACTATACTCCTATAAACAGGACGGCAGGGAAGTTCATACAGCAGCTGGATGGAGCCCACAGCAGCTCAGCAAAGCCTCTGCAGGCAGACTATGATTAGGCTCCCTCCTTGCTGGGCAGGGCAGCCCTGAAAAAAGGCAGCAGCATGAGAGAAACTTATAAACAAAGCCCTAACTCCCCGGGACAGAACACCTGGGGGAAAAAAAAAGGCATTTATGAGTTCTGCTGCAGCAGACTTAAACGTACCTGCCCAGCAGCTCTGAATGGAACAATGGAGCTCACAGCTCAGTACTTGAGCTCGTATAAAGAACAGACTGTCTCCTCATGCACCTCCCTGACCCCTGTATATCCAAAGAGTCACCTCATAAAGGAGAGCTCAAACTGACATCAGGCAGGTATCCTTCTGGGACAAAGCAGAAGAAGAAACTGGCAGCAACCCTTACTGTTCTGCATCTGCTGCAGGTGATCCCCCAGGCAAGCAGGGCTTGGAGTGGACCTCAGCAGTCCTACAGCAGAGGGGCCTGAAGGTTAGAAGGAAAAGTAAGAAACAGAAAGAAATAACTTCCATCATGAACAAACTGGATGTCCACTCAGAGACCCCATCTGGAAGTCTACAACTACAAAGATGACAGGTGGATAAATCGACAAAGATGGGAAGAAACCAGCACAAAAAGGATGAAAACACCCAAAACCAGAATGCCTCTCCTCCTACTAGGGATCACAACTTGTCACCAGCAGGGGAACAGCCTGGATGGAGAATGAATGTGATAAATTGACAGAAACAGGCTTCAGAAGGTGGGTAATAAGAAACTTCTGTGAGCTAAAAGAACATGTTCTAACCCAATGCAAAGAAACTAAGAACGTTGAGAAAAGGTTTGCTGAAATGCTAATGAGAATAAACAGCTTAGAGAGGAATATAAGTGAATTAATGGAGCTGAAAAACACAACACGAGAACTTCATGAAGCATACACAAGTTTCAACACCCGAATTGACCAAGCAGAAGAAAGGATATCAGAGGACGAAGATCAACTCAATGAAATAAAACAAGAAGGCAAGATTAGAGAAAAAAGGGTAAAAAGAAATGAACAAAGTCTCCAAGAAATATGGAACTATGTGAAAAGACCTAATCTACATTTTATAGGTGTACCTGAATGTGATGGAGAGAATGAATCCAAGCTGGAAAATACTCTTCAGGATATTATCCAGGAAAACTTCCCCAACCTAGCAAGGCAGGCCAATATTCAAGTCCAGGAAATACAGAGAACACCACAAAGATATTCCTCAAGGAGAGCAACCCCAAAGCACGTAATCATCAGATTCACCAGGGTTGAAATGAAGGAGAAAATGCTAAGGACAGCCAGAGAGAAAGGTCAGGTTACCCAGAAAGGGAAGCCCATCAGACTCACAGTGGATCTCTCAGCAGAAACCCTACAAGCCACAAGAGAGTGGGGGCCAATATTCAACATCCTTAAAGAAAAGAACTTTCAACCCAGAATTTCATATCCAGCCAAACTAAGCTTCATAAGAAAAGGAAAAATAAAATCCTTTACAAACAAGCAAGTACTCAGAGATTTCATCACCACCAGGCCTGCTTTACAAGAGCACCTGAAAGAGGCACTAAACATAGAAAGGGACAACCAGCACCAGCCACTCCAAAAATGTACCAAATGGTAAAGAGCGTCAACACAATGAAGAAACTGCATCAACTAATGGGCAGAAGAGCCAGCTAGCATCAAAATGGCAGGATCAAATTCACACATAATAATATTAACCCTAAATGTAAATGGGCTAAATGCCCCAATCAAAAGACAAAGACTGGGAAATCGGATAAAAAGCCAATACCCATCGGTGTCCCGTATCCAGGAAACCCATCTCACATGCAAGGATACACAAAGGCTCAAAATACAGGGATGAAGGAAGATTTACCAAGCAAATGGAGAGCAAAAAAAAGCAGCAGTTGCAATTGTCATCTCTGATAAAATAGACTTTAAACCCATAAAGATCAAAGGAAACAAAGAAGGACATTACATAATGGTAAAAGGATCAATACAACAAGAAGAGCCAATGATCCTAAATATATACGCATCCAATACAGGAGCACCCAGATACATAAAGCAAGTTCTTAATGACTTACAAAGAGACTTAGACTCCAACACAATAATAGTGGGAGACTTTAACACCCCATTGTCAATATTAGACAGATCAACGAGACAGAAAATTAACAAGGATATCCAGGACTTGAACTCAGACCTGGACCAAGCAAACCTAATACACATTTACAGAACTCTCCACCCCAAACCCACAGAATATACACTCTTCTCAGCACCAAATAATACCTGCTCTAAAATTGATCACATACTTGGAAGTAAATCACTCCTCAGCAAATGCAAAAGAACGGAAATCATAACAGTCTCTCACACCACCGTGCAATCAAGTTAGAACTCAGAATTGAAAAACTAACTCAGAATCGCACAGCTTCATGGAAACCGAACAACTGGCTATTGAATGTTGCCTGGATAAACAATGAAATAAAGGCAGAAATAAAGATGTTCTTCAAAAGCAATGAGAATGAAGACACAACATACCAGAATGTCTGGGACACATTTAAAGCAGTGTCTAGAGAAAAATATATAGCAATAAATGCCCACATGAGAAGCAAGGAAAGATCTAAAATCGACAATCTATCATCAAAATTGAAAGAGCTAGAGGAACAAGATAAAAAAAAAAAACTCAAAACCTAGCAGAAGACAAGAAATAACTAAGATCAGAGCAGAACTGAAAGAGGTAGAGACACAAAAAACACTTCAAAAAATCAATAAATCCAGGAGCTGGTTTTTTGAAAAGATCAACAAAATAGACCACTAGCCAGATTAACAAAAAAGAAAAGAGAGGATAATCAAATAGATGCAATAAAAAATGATAAAGGCGATATCACCACAGATTCCACAGAAATACAAACCATCATCAGAGATTATTACAAATAACTCTATGCACATAAACTAGTAAACCTGGAAGAAATGGATAAACTCCTAGACACTTGCATCCTCCCAAGCCTAAACAAGGAAGAAGTTGAAATGCTGAATAAACCAATAACAAGGTCTGAAGTTGAGGCAGCAGTTAAGAGCCTACCACCCAAAAAAGCCCAGGTCCAGATGGGTTCACAGCCGAATTCTACCAGACATACAAAGAGGAGCTGGTACCATTCGTTATGAAACTATTCCAAACAATGCAAAAAGAGGGAATCCTTCCCAAATCATTTTAGGAGACCAACATCATCCTGATACCAAAATCCGGCAGAGACTCAACAAGAAAAGAAAACTTCAGGCCAATATCCATGGTGAACATAGATGCAAAAATCTTCAATAAAATACTGGCAGACCGATTGCAACAGCACATCCAAAAGCTTATCCACCATGATCAAGTAGGCTTCATCCTGGGGGATGCAAGGTTGGTTCAACATACGCAAGTCTATAAACGTAATTCACCACATAAACAGAACCAAAGACAAAAACCATGTGATTATTTCAATTGATGCTGAGAAGGCCTTTGACAAAATCAACAGCCCTTTATGCTAAAAACCCTCAATAAACTAGGTATTGACAGAACGTATCTCAAAACGATAAAAGCTATTTACGACAAACCAACAGCCAATATCATACTGAATGGGCAAAAACTAGAAGCACTCCCTTTGAAATCTGGCACTAGACAAGGATGCCCTCTCTCACCACTCCTATTCAATATAGTACTGGAAGTTCTAGCCAGAGCAATCAGGGCAAGAAAAAAGAAATAAAGGGTATTCAAATAGGAAAGGAGGAAGTCAAATAGTCTCTGTTTGCAGACAACATGATTGTATATTTAGAAAACCCCATCGTCTCAGCCCAAAATCTCCTGAAACTGATAAGCAACTTCAGCAAAGTCTCAGGATACAAAATCAATGTGCAAAAATCACAAGCATTCCTATACACCAATAACAGACTTAAAGAGAGCCAAATAGAAGAATGAACTGCCATTCACAATTGCTACAAAGAATAACATGCCTAGGAATACAACTAACAAAGAACGTAAAGGACCTCTTCAAGGAGAACTACAAACCACTGCTTAATGAAATAAGGGAGGACACAAACAGATGGAGAAACATTCCATGCTCATGGTTAGGAAGAATCAATATCTTGAAAATGGCCATACTGCCCAAAGTAATTTACAGATTAAATACTATCCCCATCAAGCTACCAATGACCGTCTTCACAGAACTGGAAGAAACCACCTTAAACTTCATATGGAATCGAAAGAGAGCCTGCATAGCCGAGTCAATTCTAAGCAAAAAGAACAAAGATGGAGGCATCACACTACCGGACTTAAAACTATACTACAAGGCTGCAGTAATCAAAACAACATGGTATTGGTACCAAAACAGAGATAAAGACCAATTTAAAAGAACAGAGGCCTCGGAGGCAACACAACACATCTGCAATCATCTGATCTTTGACAAACCTGACAAAAACAAGCAATGGGGAAAGGATTCCCCTGTTTAATAAATGGTGTTGGGAAAACTGACTAGCCATGTGCAGAAAGCAGAAACTGGACCCCTTCCTCACACCATACAGTAAAATTAACTCCAGATGGATTAAAGACTTAAACATAAGACCTAACACCATAAAAACCCTAGAAGAAAATCTAGGCAAAACCATTCAGGACATAGGCGTAGGCAAGGACTTCATGACCAAAACAGCAAAAGCATTGGCAGCAAAAGCCAAAACAGACAAATGGGACCTAATCAAACTCCACAGCTTCTGCACAGCAAAAGAAACACTTATTAGAGTGAATTGGCAACCAACAGAATGGGAAAAAATTTTTGCAATCTACCCATCTGACAAAGGGCTAATATCCAGAATCTACAAAGAACTAAAACAGTTTTACAAGAAAAAACAAACAATCCCTTTCAAAAGTGGGCAAAGGACATGAACAGACACTTTACAAAAGAAGACATCTGTGAGGCCAACAAACATATGAAAAAATGCTCATCATCACTTGTCATTGGAGAAATGCAAATCAAAACTTCATTGAGATACCATTTCACGCCAGTTAGAATGGCGATCATTAAAAAATCTGCAGACAACAGATGCTGCAGAGAATGTAGAGAAATAGGAATACTTTTACACTGTTGGTGGGAATGTCAATTAGTTCAACCATTGTGGAAGACAGTGTGGCGATTCCTCAAGGACCTAGAAATAGAAATTCCATTTGACCCAGCAATCCCATTACTGGGTATATATCCAAAGGATTATAAATCATTCTACTATAAGGACACATGCACACGAATGTTCATTGCAGCACTGTTTACAATAGCAAAGACCTGGAACCAACCCAAATGCCCATCGATGATAGACTGCACAGGGAAAATGTGGCACATATACACCATGGAATATTATGCAGCCATCAAAAACGATGAGTTCGTGTCCTTTGTAGGGACATGGATGAACCTGGAAACCATCATTCTCAGCAAACTGACACGAGCAGAAAATCAAACACCGCATGTTCTCACTCATAGGCGGGTGTTGAACAATGAGAACACATGGACACAGGGAGAGGAGCATGACACACTGGGGTCTGTCAGGGGGAAATGGGGGAGGGATAGTGGGGGGGTGGGGAGTTGGGGAGAGATAGCATGGGGAGAAATGCCAGATATAGGTGATGGGGAGGAAGGCAGCAAATCATACTGCCATGTGTATACCTATGCAACAATCTTGCATGTTCTTCACATGTACCCCAAAACCTAAAATTCAATTAAGAAAAAATATATTAAATTTTTTTTTTTTAAGTTAGCTGGGCATGGTGGCATGTGCCTGTAATCTCAGCTGCTGGGGAGGCTGAGGGAAGAGAATCACTTGAACCTGGGTGAGGGAGACTGCCTGAGCCGAGACCATGCCACTGCACTCCAGCCTGGGAGACAGAGCAAGACTCCACCTGAAAAAAATAAAAAATAAAAACCCAAAAAGATGAGTGCACTCTTACTGTATAGGTTATGCCTCCGTTAAAAAAATTCCAAACATACACACATACACATGCACACATGCATGCACACGCACACACACATGCACGATTCTTAGTTCTACATTGGCAGAATTGCATATAAAATAACATAAAAAAAAAATCCAGCCCATGAAGGGTTGCTGATGAACTCAGAATCATTAATGAACCATGAGGCAAGTGGGGGAGTACTGGCCACCCACGATGCCCCTTAGCCCTCCCCTCACCTCCCCCACCCCATCTCCTGTGCACTCACCCCCCCAACACACCCTCCCATCCAGGTGCTGGAGCGGGGATGCAAGCGCCTCACACTCCAGCAGCCCTGCCTTTGTCAGGAAGTGCGTGTGGTCTCCAGCTCTGGTCGCCGGGGAGACAAAGATGCCCGCTTTGTTCCTTGGGCCCCAGTAGGAGGAGGAAAGGGAGGATTTCCTTAGGAGAGGTTCCAGCAAGAGGGATTACTGCTTCAAAGGGAACGTACCATTTCAGCTGGCTAAGCGCCGCAGCACCACCTTCCAGAAGGGGCGTGGCACCCCTCTTGTGCCCAGCATGCTGATCCAGGCTGGGTCTGCGGTGCAGACCACTCTCCTCCTGTCTCCCACTCCCCCCCCCTTTGCAGTTGGTGACCCCTGAAGTCTCCTCTGAGTCGCCTCTGTGCTTGGTCACCCACCTGCCCTGTCCCCTGTCCTTGTCCCCTTGGTGGGAATGGATAGCCCCTTCCTTTCCCCCCAGCCGCCCCACTGCCTCACTCTCGTCATTTATTTCCTCACTTAGGTCCTCTTCCCTGAAGGGCCATGGAGCTGAGTGACCCAGCATGCCTCCTGTGTCCCATGCTTGTGGCTGGAATTTTCATACTGCCCTGCTGTGACATGGGCCACTGTGTCACCTCTCTGTGCCTTGGTTTCCTTGCCTCTAAAGAGAGACCTCATCGGGGTGTTTGTAAGGATGAACACAAAAATGCAAGCTGAGTCCTTAGAATTCTTGGCACGTAGCAAGTGCTCAATAAACCGCCTGGCTGCTGTTCACTGGGGACACAGTCCTTTGCTCTCTGGATGTCTGACTGTGCTTTGTCCCTTCCTCACAGGGCCATCTGTCAATGCTGGTGAGCTGAGCTCAGCCGAGGAGCCAGCCTTGCACGGAACGCTGCCCCCTCCTGCTGGTCCCAAATCCATCTGGTCCGGGGTGTGTGCAGCAACCCTGTGACTCCCTCCACCTCACCGCCTGGGGACAAAGGAAGAGACCAGGACAGCAGCGGAAAGGAGTGCTGCTTATGTGGCTCTTCCCAGAAGTGGGAGCCTCCCAGGCCAGGAATGTGAAACCATTTTGCAGATGAAGAAGATGGAAGCCAGAGAGGTTATGAAACAGACCCAAGTGGGCTCGCTCTTCAGTTTGCCGTCCGGAGTCTGGAACTTGGTCCCGTGTCTGGAACTACTGTGCCCAGGCAGCTTGCCTGGAAATCAGGTAGCATGGGTGAACCCCCAAATCCCCCTGTGGCAGACCATGAATTTGCTGTGGCTACACACCTCTGTTTTGCTTCCAAGAAAAGAAACTTTGGCAGCTGGAGAAGGATGGAGGGGTGTGAGTGGGGTACAGCAAGACGAGGAAACAGAACTATCATCTAATGTCTGCAGAAGGTGATACATCCAGCAAGTGGGATTAAGCACGTGTGTGCTTTGTGGCAATTACCGTGTCTAAATCTCTCTCTAACTCTCTCACTGCCACACAGTGAGGAGGGTTTCTGTTTCCATTTTATAGATAAGCAAAATGAGGCTCAGAGAAGTAAAGTCACTTGCCCAGGAGACTCACAGCTGGAAGGAGGTGGGGGCTGGAATTCATAATTTTTTTTTGAATGTTCAAAAGATACTTATTTGCCTGTTTTCAAAAAAGTTTTCTCCCTTACGTTAGACAATTAGTAAAAGTTACAGGAGCCAACAAAAGGTGAAGGAGAGAGCTGTCATTCAAGGCCTTTCCAAAAGAGGTATCAATGTGAAGAATGGTAGAGAGACACATTATGGAATTCAAACATTTAAAAAACTTCTTGCATTAAGAATAAGTCCATATTTGTAATAAAATCTTGTTTTTGGCCAGGCAATATTTGTAAAAAATCTTGTTTTTGTATTTGTTTTACAAAAACAATATTTTATTACAAATATTGTAATAAAATATTTGTTTTTGTAAAAAAATCTTGTTTTTGCATTCTTAATGCAAACTTCTTGCATTAAGAATAAGTTAATATTTGTAATAAAATCTTGTTTTTGTTTTGTTGTTGATTACAGGCTCATGCCTGTAATCCCAGCACTTTGGGAGGCCAAGGTGGGCAGATCACTTGAGGTCAGGAGTTCAAGACCAACCTGGCTAACATGGCGAAACCCCATTTCTACCAAAAATACAAAATTAGCTGTGCATGGTGGCACGTGGCTGTAATCCCAGCTACTCAGGAGACTGAGGCAGGAGAATCACTTGATCCCAGGATGCAGAGGTTTCAGTGAGCCAAGTTTGTGTCCCTGTGCTACAACCTGGGTGACAGAGCAATACTCCATTTAAAAACATATATATTGTTTTAACCAATCATTTAGTTTTGTATTACTGTATTTTAGAGATGTATTTCTAGAGACATGTTACAGATGCATCTCTAGAAAGATTTTTATAACTTCTTTATAATTATAATCAACTGAATTATACAAAAATTCCTTTTACTAACCTTATTATGACTTACATAGACCACTCACAATGCAATTTATTTTTTCAAACAGGTTCTCTGTCACTCAGGCTTAAGTGCAGTGGCATGATCATAACTCACTATAGCCTCAGCCTCCCTGATTGAAGCAATCCTCCTGCCTCAGCTGCCTCAGTAGCTGAGACTACAGGCACCCACAACCACACCTGGCTAATTTTTTATTTTTTGTAGACTCGGGACTCACTGTGTTTCCCAGGCTGGTCTGTAATTCCTGGACTCAAGTGATCCCCTCACCTCAGTCTCTCAAAGTGCTGGGATTACACGTGTAAGCCACTGTGCCTGGCCCCAGGCTAGAATTCAGACCCAAGCCCTCATCTCATAGGCTGCAGAACTGAGCTCACATTCCATTGTAGAGGGAGACAAGTGATGAACAAATAAGATTAATATAGGCGGAATGATGTTTTGGAGGAAATTAAATGATGAGATGGTATGACAGAGGATGATAGCAAAGGGGTGGAATCTAGACCAGCCAGATGGTGGGGGGGGGGGGGGGGGGCTCTCAGCAGAAGCCATGTTTGAACTCAGATGGGGGAGGAAGAGGAGGAGGAGCCAGGCATGTGAATGTCAGAGGGAACAGTGTCCTGGGCACAGCGACAGCATGTGCACAGACCCCAGGGTGAGACAGCCTGGTGTGCTGGAGGAACAGAAAGGCCTGCATGGCTGGAGCTCTGTGACTGATGAGCAGGAAGGCGCTGGGGCTGGAAAGTAGGCAGGGGCCTGGCAGGTCATGTGGGGGAGTTTAGGTTTAATCCTTCCACCAGGAAGGATTGAAGGAGGAGGTTAACCAGAATTCCGGGAGGCTCCCCCACACCTGGGATCGGATTCCGACTCTGCCACTTAATGGCTTTGCGATCTCGGACCCACAGTGTCAGTTCTCTGAGTCGTAGTTTCCTCAGCTGTAAAAATGGGGATGTCGGACAGGTGAGGTGGCTCACACCTGTAATCACAGTGCTTTGAGAGGCCGAGGTGGGGTGGATCACAAGGTCAGGAGATTGAGACCGTCCTGGCTAACATGGTAAAACCCTGTCTCTAGTAAAAATACAACACGTTAGCCAGGCATGGGGGCACGTGCCTGTCATCCCAGCTACTTGGGAGGCTGAGGCAGGAGAATCACTTGAATCTGGGAGGCGGAGGTTGCAGTGAACTGAAATCACGCCACTGCACTCCAGCCTGGGCAACAGAGTGAGACTGCATCTCCAAAAAAAAAAAAAAGAGGGGAAAGGGATGTTGGCCAGGGGCATTAGCTCATGCCTGTCATTCCAGCGCTTTAGGAGACTGAGGCAGGAGGAATGCTTGAGCCCAGGAATTCAAGACCAGCCTGGGAAACATAGAGAGCCCCAACTCTAATATATATATATATATATATATATATATATATATATATATATATATAAATAAAATAGTATATATATAGTATACACACACACACATATATATAGTATAGTATATATATATACTATATAGTGTATATACATGTAATTAGGCAGGAGTGGTGGCATATGCCTGTAGTCCTATCTACTCTGGAGGCTGAGGTGGGAGGATCGTTGAGCCTTCGAGGTCGAGGCTGCATTGAGCTGTGGTAGTGCCATCCTCCCTTTGCAGAGCAGGCCTGAATACCAAGCCCTTGGTACCGAGCTGATGACCATGAATGGTGCCCGGTATTTCTGCAATTGTTGCTGTTAGCATCCCCCACAGCACCTTCTCAGACCCAAGGCCGATCATGTCCTGGCTCCTTGGGGGTCCCCCACTGCCCAGGGGATATAGAGTTCACTATGTTTCCAGACTGGTCTCTAACTCTTGGACTCAGGGTGATCCTCCTGCCTCAGCCTGTCAAAGTGCTGGGATTACAGGTGTGAGCCACTGTGCCTCCCCCAGGGCTAGAATTCAGACCCAAGGGGAGGAGCCTTGGGATGGCTCCACTCCCAGAGCTCCCCATTCCTGTTTCCCTGCTGTGGCCAACTCAGCGAGATTTCCATGGACATCAAGTGTTCTTTCCTGTGGGGGGCAGCACAAGGAGGGTCCAAAGAGCAAGATCCTGTGCCTCTGGGGGATGGGCATGGGTCAGGGAGCCTCAGTTTATCAACTTGTGAAAGGGTCACAGTAACCTCAGACCTCTTCAGCACTGGTTCCCTGATTTGAGAATTTCAAAGATCAGCAGACTTATAAATATGGAGGTAGGGGTTCTTAAACCCTGGGCCACAGACTGGTACTGGTTTGTGGCCTATTAGGAACCAGGCTGTACAGCAGGAGGTGAACAGCAGGTGAGTGAATGAAGCTTCATCTGTGTTACAGCCGCTCCCCCATCGCTTTCATTCCTGCCTGAGGTCTGCCTGCTGTCAGATTGTCATTAGAGTCTCATACGAATGCAAATCCCTATTGTGAGCTGTGCATGCAAGGGACCTAGACTGCATGCTCCTTATAAGAATCTAATGCCCAATGATCTGTCACCTGAGGTCAGGAGTTTGAGACCAGCCTGGCCAACATGGTGAAACTCCATCTCTTCTACAAATACAAAAGATTATTTGTGTGTGGTGACGGGCACCTACAATCCCAGCCACTCCAGAGGCTGAGGCAGGAGAATTGCTTGAACCTGGAAGGCTGAGACTGCAGTGAGCTAAGGGTCACAGCACTGCCTGGGCAACAAGAACGAAACCCCATCTCAAAAAAAAGAAAAAGAAAATTGTGTCAGGATACCCTGCTGGACCCTCAGTAAGTGCTAACACTGCCTGAGGGCACTAGCCATCTTTTGTCACTGTCTTCCATTACCCCAGATGGGACCATTTTCTTGCAGAAAAACAAGCTCAGGACTCCCAGTGATTCTACATTATGGTGAGTTATATAATTATTTCATTATAGATTACAATGTAATAATAACAGAAATAAAGTACACAATAAGTGTAATGTGCTTGAATCATCCTGAAACCATCCCCTACCCACTGGCCCATGGAAAAATTGTCTTCCATGAAATTGGTCCCTGGGCTGGGCACAGTGGCCCATACCAGTAATCCTAGCACTTTGGGAGGCCAAGGCAGGTGGATCACCTGAGGTCAGGAGTTTGAGACCAGCCTGCCCAACATGTTGAAACCCCATCTCTACTAAAAATACAAAAATTAGCTGGACGTGGTGGTGGGCACCTGTAATCCCTGCTACTCGGTAGGCTGAGGCAGAGAATCACTTGAATCTGGGAGGCGGAGGTTGCAGTGAGCCAAGATCACACCACTGTACTCCAGCCTGGGCAACAGAGTGAGACTCCATCTCAAAAAAAAAAAGGAAAGAAAGAAACTGGCCCTGGTACCTAAAAGGTTGGGGGCTGCTGTATGGAGGGATTGGTAGAGTTAACTACCAATTTAAAAAATTTGCCAAGCACTGAGTTGTGAAGAAACCAAATACTATCTGTGGTTTTCATTCCTTCCTGAAAGGAAATATAATTAGCTGGTGCATGTGTGTCAGCTCTTATCATGAGATGGAAGCTGGTACCTGAAATGCCAGGTGCTGCTCTGGATCCTTAAGAGCTCACTGTGGGATGCATGCCTGGGGACAGGAAGTGGCCACAAAACTGTGAGGTGGCAGATCTGGGATTCAAGTCCCCAGGGGCTGCCTCCTCTATCTGTACTTTGCACCCCTAAAGCCAGTGGTCCTCAAGCATCAGCAGGCACCAGTGTCACCTGCAGCACCCACCTGAAGCTCCAGTAGCCAGGCTGAGCCTGAGAATGGGCATTCCTCACCTGTCCCCAGGTGGTGTCAGTGCCACTGGCCCCAGGCCACACTTCATGTACCACTCCTCATGGGGGCTGAGCAGGGTGGGTCTGCCTGAATTCCAGCACCTTGGGAGGCCAAGGCTGGGGGATCCCTTGAGGCTAGGAGTTCAAGACCAGCCTGGACAACACAGTGAGCCCTTGTCTCTTTTTAAAAAACCATACACACCTGCAAACATATATACATGCCTACACACATACATGCATATATACATGCTTGCATATACACATACATGCATATACACATACATATACACTTACATGCATACACACTTGCATGCATATACACATACATGCATTCCACCACTCTCTGCTCTCCTATGCCCCAGATGAGCTTCCGCTTTTGAAAAACCTACTCACCTGTTCTGGTTTCTCGTTTTGCTTTGAAGACGTCGGGGAGTAAACCCATTCTGGGACCCATCATATGGGACCCTCAACTGGGGCCAGGACACCAGGTCTGGGGCTGCCCCACTTCCAGGGCTATGTTCCCATCTGACAAGTAGGACAATAGTGACCTCCACTGTCTCTCTCCAGGAGGCCAAAGGTATGAGGAGAGGAACTCAGAGAGATGCTTGGTGAGGAATCTTCCGGAAGATGGACACTGCCCTCAGGCACTGTTAGCACTTCCTAAGGGTCTAGGGTATCCAGACACAATTTCCTTCCTTCCTTCCTTCCCTCCCTCCCTCCCTCCCTCCCTCCCTTTCTTGTCTTGTTCTTGTTGCCCAGGCTGGAGTGCAATGGTGCAACCTGCTACCACACACAGATAATCTTTTTTTTCTTTTTTTTTTGAGACAATGTTTCACTCTTGCTGCCCAGGCTGGAGTGCAGTGGGTTCAAGCAATTCTCCTGCCTCAGCCTCCCAAGTAGCTAGGATTACAGGCATGCACCACCATGCCCCGCTAATTTTGTATTTTTAGTAGAGACAGGGTTTCTCCATGTTGGTCAGGCTGGTCTCAAACTCCTGACCTCAGGTAGTCTGCCTGCCTTGGCCTCCCAAAGTGCTGAGATTACAGGCATGAGACATCACACCCAACCCAGACACCATTTTCTGTATTGATCTATCAAATTTTTGTTGTGAGTTTTTTGGGCTCCAGGCAGCCAGTATTCTCCTGTTTTACATCAACTCATTTAATTTCCCTTATGAGGTAAGAACTGTCATCCCCATTTTACAGGTGAAGAGACAGGCACAGAGAGGCTGAGTTCCTTGCCTGAGGTCCCACAGCAAGTAAGAGGCAAGGCCAGGATTCCAGCCCAGGCCAGGAGGCTCCTGGCTCTCTGTTGGCCCAGCCCTGATCTTCTTAAAGAGATCCCAGAATAAGACTGGGATGAGGGGGAGAGCTGTGCCTGGCACTACTGCTAGCTTTCCAGGTGTAATAGGTTAAAAGTGTCCCCTAAAACATAAATCCACATTCTAACCCCCAGAACCTGTGACTGTGATCTTATTTAGAAGAAGAGCTTTGAAGGTGTCATTAAGAATCTGAGGATCTGGCAATGAGAACATTGGTGGACCCCAAAACCAAGGTGAGGTGTTCTGGAAAGAGAGAGGCAGAGGGAGATTTGGGACACAGACAAAGAGGGGAGGAGGCCTTGTGCAGATGGAGGTGGAGTCTAGAATCACACAGTTCCAAGCCAAGGAATGCCTGGAGCCACCAGAAGTTGGAAGAGACAAGGAAGGGGCCTCCCTTCAATCCTCTGGAGGAAGCAGGGCCCTGCTGAAGCCTTGACTTCAGACTTCTGGCCTCTAGAACTGTAAGAAAATCAAGTTTTATTGTTTTAAACCACTAAGTTCATAACTTGTTACTTGCGGCCTCAGGAAACACCCTTGATAAAATCTCCCTCTCTGGACCTCTGTGTCTTCACCTCTGTGCCCACCATGCAGCTCCTGGCTCCCCTGCTCACTAAACCCTGACACCAGCTGGCCAGGGACCCCTCAGTACCTGTGGGGAGTATAATGAACGAGAGGTCTCCCAGAACTGCACTGGGCAGGCCCCAGAAGGTTTGTGCCTGGAGCTGCCTCCCTCTACAGATGCACTGGGCTGGGATCAAGAGGTGTGGGCTCCGATGCAGACCCCAGTGGCCTTGGACAAGACACTGTTGCCCCCTGGGCCTGTTTCAATTGGGAGATGGGAGCCCTCTCACCTGCTGGGTTTGCTGGGAGACTACACAGGGTTCTTTAAACATGACAGGGTCTCAGTCTGCCATGGACATCATGTCATTGGTTTATTATCTATCTATCTATGTATCTATCCATCCATCCATCCATCCATCCATCTACCTACCTACCTACCTACCTACCTACTACCTATCCATCTACCTACCTGTATATCTGTTGAGATGGGGTCTTGCTGTGTTGCCCAGGCTGAAACACAGTGGTGCAATCATGGCTCACTGCAGTGTTGACTGCCCAGGCTCAAGCAGTTCTCCCACCCAGCCTCCCAAGTAGCTGGGACCACAGGCACATGCCATCATGCCCAACTAACTTCATTATTGTTATTTGTATAGATAAGGTCTTGCTATGTTTTGCAAGCTGGGCTCAACTCCTTGGCTCAAGCAGTACTCCCACCTCAGCCTCCCAGTGTGCTAGGATTACAGACATAATTTGCTGAGCCCAGTCTTTTTTAAATTTCAAATTATTTTATTTTATTATTTTTTGAGCCAGAGTCTCACTCTGTCACCCAGGCTGGAGTGCAATGTCATGATCTCGGCTCACTGCAACCTCTGCCTTGTGGATTTGAGCAATTCTTGTGCCTCAGCTCCCCAAGTATCTGGGATTACAGGCACCCACCACCATGCCCAACTAATTTTTGTGTTTTTGATAGAGACGGGGTTTTCACCATGTTGGCCAGGCTAGTCTTAGACTCCTGACCTCAAGTGATCTGCCCACCTTGGCCTCCTAAAGTGCTGGGATTACAGGTATAAGCCACCGTGCCTGGCCTATTTTATTTTATTTTACTTTATTTTATTTATAGAGTCAGAGTCTCACTATGTTGCCCAGGCTGATCTCGAACTCCTGGGCTCAAGCAGTCCTCCCTCCTTAGTCTCCCAAGATGCTAGGATTACATGTGTGAGCCACCACACCAGGCCCATTGTCATTCTTGTAATGAGTTTTTCCTGAGCCCCCTCCTACATCCCTGGCTGGACATGAAACCCCTCTCAAGGAAATAGGGTGAGTCCGATGCTGATAATGACCTTCATTTTAGTAATGAGGACACTGAGGTCCAGAGAGGTTAAGACTTACGGAGGCGCACAAGCTGGCCTAGGTCTCCAGACACTTTAGTGCCCTGTGACTGCTGGGAGCTTTTGGTGGATGGGCAGGGACAGCTGGCAATGTGGCATGTTGGGATGAGGGGAAGAGCAGGCAGAAGGGTGTTCCAGGCCGAGGATACACTTGCATGAAGTCCAGGAGTGTGGACTTTGATGCCAGGTAAGGCTGGGGCAGTGAGGGGCCCGGAGAGGCCCACTGGCTGCAATCAAAGTGGGCTGAGCACGGTGTTCTCTGTTTCTGAGGCTGACCTCTGTGAACTCTGGGGAGGGAGAGAGAGAGAGAGAGAGAAGGGATGCTTGTGTGTGCTCGCATGCATGTGCATCCAACCGTGAGGCCTGGCAGCCTTGTGAGACGGAGCCCATGTACAAGCAGCTCTATGTGTGTGCAGGGTTGCTTGGAGGCCATAGGCCTGGGATCTTGTGTGTGAGTGTGTGTGTCCACTGGTGGAAAATGGGTGTATCTCTTGGTAGGAGCTGGGAATGTGAGTGGGCCTGAGGTCCACGGAGAGCAAGCCTATGGCTGCAAGTGGGCAGACCACATGAGAGGGGTGTGGGGGAGCCTTTGCGTCCATGTGCATGCATGTGTGTGCCTGCACCTCACAGTGTATGCCCCAGTGGATGAGTGTATGCATGCCTGTGTATGCAGTCATGCACACACATATGCATGTGTGTGTACGTGCGTGTATCTGTGTTTATGTGTATGTGAGTGCATGTACCTCTGTGTGTCTGCTTGTGTCTGTGTACAAGCCTGAGCGTGTGTGCATGTGAGTTTTGCTTTCACATTCAATGCTAGTCAGAGGCTCCAGTTCCTGTAAACCTCATGGTCTCATTTTCCAGCAGACATCACACAGCAGTGGCATTGGGCACAACAGCCTAGGCTAGGTCTGGCCTATGGCTTTCCCTTTTCAAGCCTCTGGCTGCAGGATGTAGAGGGGATGTAGGTGAAGGCAGGACACCTGACCCCCCAGCTGGCTGCAAGCCCCACCATTCCTGGCATCTATGGCACGAAGTCGCCCATGGGAGTCTGATGAAAGTCACATTACTGGGACTGCATAGGGCAGAGCTGTCCTGGGAAATGTGGGTACACCTTCATTGTATTAAAAGTGAAAATCAGATCACGCCTCTCCTCTGCCTCTCTTAAAACCCTCGAAAGAGTCCCTGTTGCATTTAGAACAAAACACCTGTCTCTACCCGGTATCTCAGGTATCACCAGGGCCCCACTGGCCAGAAAGACTTGGGAAGGAACCACCCATGGCGTATCCACTGTGTGACTCTGGGCTTTGGGTCCCTTACTGTAAACGCAGAGTAGGAAGTCCTTGGAGGGGGCAGGGATGATTGTGTGCTTCTGGCTGTTCCTCTGGCCAGGGGGTAGATGCTGGGAGGATCTGGAGACTTGGCCATGAAGGAGACAGTCCTCCCGGTGGGCCAGAACATTTTCACTTTCCATATAGCCATATGAGATAGCAAAGAGTGGTTGCTTCCCATGCTTTTTAAAAATTTTGACTTTACATTGTGTTTTTTGAGACAGGATCTTGCTCTGTTGCACAGGTGGAGTGCAGTGGTGCGATCACCACTTACTGCAGCTTCTACCTCTCAGGCTCAAATGATCCTCCCACCTCAGCCTCCAGAGTAGCTGGGAACACAGGTGTGCACCATCACACCTGGCTAATTCTTAAATTTTGTCTAGAAACAGCATTTCCCTATCTTTCCCAGGCTTGTCTTGAACTCCTGAGCTCAAGTAATCCTCCCATCTCAGCTTCCCAAAGTGCAGGGATTACAGGCATGGGCCCCCGTGCCCAGCCCCCATGCCATTTCTGTGCCACTAGGAAATAACACTGGCTAGCCATGGTTGGCATTTCTGTTCTTCCAGAGTGAAATGAATGAGTGCTGCTTCTTTAACCCTGACGCTACCCCCACATGGTTGGTACTAAAAGTTTCACTCTTATTTGGCAGTTGAAGAAACAGTCCTGTTAAACAATGTGCTTAGGATCACGTGCTAGGAGGTGGTCGGCTGGAATGCAAGTCCAGGCAGGTGCTAGCTTGAGAGCCACTGCTCTATCAAGCCCATCTCAGGCTTCCACTCAGGCCAAGGGAGGAGGAAGGACCCTCGGGCAGGAGCAGTGTGAGCAAAGGTATGGAGCTGGGACCGAGGACGGCATGTCAGGAGAGGGAGGGGAAGAGCTCTGTGGCCAGTGGGGAGAAGCTTGAGGTCAAAATGGAGAGGTAAGAGGAGGGAGGGGCGTGGAGGTCCTTGAATGCTGGCATAAACACTCCGGGCCTTCCCGGGGGGGGGCAGCACAGGGAGGGGGTGTCTAGCCACCTCCTGGCTGAGTGCTCTGGCTCAAACTACCTTTGTATCAGGCAAGGGCACCTGCATGGATCCAGTTGCTCAAGCCCCAAACCCTGGCTCCATCCTTGACTTCTGTCTTTGTCTCCCCTCATCGGGCCTCCCCTCATCGGGCCGTAGGGAGTAGACTGAAACTGCAGTTGCAGCCTCCTGGCTGGTCTCATGGTCTCATGGTCTCTCCGCTCCTCTGCCCCCACAGCCCAGTCTCCACCCGGCAGCCAGGGGGTGTCTACTGAAAATGAAAATCAGATCATGTCTCTTTCTCTCTTTTTAATATGGAATATCTCTCTGTTGCTAAGGCTGGAGTGCAGTGGCGCAATTTTGGCTAACTGCAACCTCCACTTCCCAGCTTTAAGCAATTCTCCTGCCCCAGCCTCCCAAGTAGATGGGATTACAGGCTGCCCACCACCATGCCCGGCTAATTTTTGTATTTTTAGTAGAGACAGGGTTTCACCATATTGGCCAGGCTAGTCTCGAACTCCTGACCTCAAGTGATCCTCCCACTTTGGCCTCCTAAAGTGCTGGGATTACAGATGTGAGCCATGGCACCCAGCCCCTCTCTCTCTCTCTCTCTCTCTCTCTCTCTCTGTTCCAGAGAATGCCCGTTCCTGATGCATTTAGAACAAAATCCAGATTCCTTTAAGTGGCCTGTGAGTCTCTACCCGATCTTCCCTCACCTACCTCTTGACCACATCACTGACTGTTCCCCAACCACTGCGTACCCACACTGGTCTTTCTGTTCCTCATACACACCAGGTCGCTCCTGCCACAAGGCCTTCACGTTCGCCATTCCCTCTGGTAGGAGTGCCCTTCCCCAGGCCACCAGCCCCTTCTCGTCATTCAGGTCTCAGCAGAGGGAGCCTGCCCAGATAAGCCTCTCTCCCCTCCTTCCTAGTTTATTTACTTCATCTGCATGTGCTCAGCACCCAAAACTGTCTCTTGCTCTCTCCCCACATTCACCAGATTATAAACTTCATAAAAGCAGGGTCTTTGTTGATTTTGTTCACTGCCACACCCCAGGCATTTAGTGAGCACTTGTTGAGTGCAGAAATTAGACTGTCTTCCCCTCTGTAAAATCGAATCACATCACACCTCCCAGCAAGGTGGTGGTGTGGCTCAGGGTAATGCTTGTACACAGTTGGACTTCTTCCCTACTGGCCCAAGGAATTGCCTGGCCACCCCCTCCTGGGGCCTAGCCTCCTCCAGCTCCCCCAAGCCCTCTGCCCTGGCAGCGGACACCTTAGCAGAGGGGCTGTCCTCCAGACCCTTTGCAGCCAGGTCTTGCTGTCCACAGATCCCTGAGGACATCTTGGGGGGGTTGTTGCCCAGAACCCAGCCCCGGGCTCATGAAAATTCTGTCTCCCAGTCCAGCAGCTGTGGCCTCCTTCATTCAGCCTTTTAAAAGAAATTCTTGGACTGACTCACACTTCCTTTGTCCCCAGCTGGGTTCACTCAAGTGTCATTGTTTTGCAAGGCTGAGGTTCGAGTCCCCTCAGAAGCAATCTCTAGTGCAGGGGTGCTGTATGCTTCAGTGAACCTTGAATGGGGGTTAGACCCCCTAGAAAACCTCATCCCAGGACAGTTGGGAAACTCCCCCCTCACTGGTGGTCAGGGCATTTTGGGTTAGAGAAACTGCTTTGGGGCTTTGGCAGGTGTTCATCTTGTCCATCCCCTGCCTCCGCACATAACCCCTTCCCAAAGTCACTCAGAAAAGTGCCCCTGCTGCCCTGGGGGGTGCATTTCAATGTCTCATGTCCCCTGCTTTCCTTCCTTCCCCATGAAATTGGGTGTTCAGATTCAGCACACTTCTCGGAAGGTTTGTTTCTTTCTGTGCAAACACATGGAGTGATGCATGGTCTCAATTTTCTAGAACAGTTCCCACTTTAACAGAATTGTGGTTATTTTGAGAAAAAGCGTAAAACAGTATACTGGCTTGAGTTTCTTGTTTATGTCCCTGGAAGAGTTTTTGTGTAAATAAAGTCACAATGCTGAAGGAAAGAAATCCCTGATGAATTCCCTGGAGAGAAATGGATGGGTGATATTTAACCCATTTTCTCCCATCTCCAGTAGAAAGAACTGGAGTTTTGGAGTTAGGCTGATTTCTGGATACTTTTTTGGTGGGGGTGGGGGTGTTTGAAACTTTTTTATTTACTTATTTTTTTAGAGACAGGGTCTTGTTTTGTCATCCAAGCTGCAGTGCAATGGCTCGATCACGGCTCACTGCAGCCTCAACTTCCCAGCCTCAAGTGCTCCACCTCAGCCTCCCAAGTAGCTGGGACTACAGGCACATACTGCCATGCCTGGCTAATTTTTAAATTTTTTGTAGAGATGGGGGTCTCCCTGTGTTACCCAGGCTGGTTTTGAACTCCTGGGCTCAAACAGTCCTCCTGTCTTGGCCTCCTAAAATGTTGGGATTATAGGTGTGAGCCACTGCGCCGGACTTGGAATCATTTTTAATAAATGGAAGTGAAATTCACATAACATAAAATTAACTAGTTTGAAATGAACAATTCAGTGATGTTTAGTAAATTTACAGTGTTGTGTAACTGCCACATCTCTTTAGTTGTAAAACATTTTCATCATCCCCCAAGGAAAGGAAACTCTGTATCCATTAAGCAGTCACTCTCCACTTCCTCTTCTCTGTGATGGTTAACTTAGGTACCACCAGGCTTTCTTGGCTGAGGTCCCTGAAGAGGAGCAAAGTGTTTTCCAGCTGGGCCACCACCTGTGACAAGTTGTCATTTGTATGGAGCTGGGATTCTGTTTCTGGGTATGTATGTGCCATTCTATAACTTTTTTTTTTTTTTTTTTTTTTTTTTTTTGAGACAGGGTCTTGCTCTGTTGACCAGGCTGGACTGCAGTGGTGTGGTCTCAGCTCATTGCAACCTCCGCCTCCCGGGTTAAGCGATTCTCCCACCTTAGCCTCCCAGCTGGGACTACAGGCGCCCACCACCACGCCTGGCTAATTTTTGTATTTTTTGGTAGAGACAGGGTTTTGCCATGTTGGTCAGGCTGATCTCGAACTCCTGACCTCAGTGATCCACCTACCTCAGCCTCCCAAAGTGCTGGGTTTACAGGCATGAGCCACCGTACCTGGCCCCATTCTATACATTTTAGCACAGCTGAGAGTGTCTAACCACCACCAAAATCAGGACACAAAATAATTTCATGCCCCCCAAAAATTCCCTCTTCCTACCCTTTTATGGTTGTCCCTTTCCCTGCTCCCAGCCCCTGGCAACCACTGGTCTGTTTTCTGTCCCAAGTTTTAGCTCTGCCCAAGTGTCAGATGAATGGATTCCTGTAGATGTGAACTTTTGGGTCTGGCCAACACAAAGTATTTGAGATTCATTCAAGTTGCTGGTTGCATCAGTAGTCCATGCTTTTTCATTGCTGAGTAGTAGTTTATGGTGTGGATGTACCATAGCTTATTAAATTCCTCTGTTAAATTGGGTTGTCTCCAATTTGGGGTGATGATGAATAGACTGCTCTAAACATTTATGTATAGGTTTTTGTGTGAATATAAGTTTTCTTTTTGACACAGGGGCTTGCTCTGTTGCCCAGGCTGGAGCGTAGTAGTGTGATCATAGCTCACTGCAGCCTTGACCTCAGGAGTTAAGTGATCCTCCCACCTAGACCTCCCAAAATGTTAGGACTGCAGGTGTGAGATGCCATACCCAGCCTTGAATCTAAGTTTTTATTTGCCTAGGTTAGACACCCAGGAGTGGGAACGCTGGGTTGTATGAGAGCAGATGTGATTCTGCACTGTTTGACCTGGGTAAGTTAAACCTCTGTGGATCTCAATCTCCCATTTCTGTAAAATGAGTATAAGAAAAGTGCCAACTCCATTGGGTTATTGTGAGGATCAAATGAGATGCATAAGGCACACAGTACGTGCTCAATAAATGTTACCTTTTGCTTTTGGGTTGGATTTTGTTTCATACATATCTGTGGCCATGTTTTCACCTGCAGCAGAGGAGCTGTCGGCCAGTGCTGTTGCAGGAGGTGGGGTGTGAGGATTTCCCTCAACCGCCTTTCTGGGGCCAGAGATTGGACTCTTGGGGAATTCATTATCAAATCTGCTAGTAGACAGAGGTCCTCTCTGTAGAAAAAAGCATGAGTTAGGATGCTCCAGTCCCTTTATTCCACAGAAGGGGAAAGTGAGGCTCAGAAAGGGACAGAGTCTTGCCCAAGGCCACTGAGCCAAACAGTGGCAGAGAAACAGTTGGTCCCAGAGCTCCTGACTTGCCAGCCCCATGTACCTCCACCTTGATTCCAGTGGCCAGTGTTTGTGGAATGACTGAATGAATTAGTGAGAACACATTCCTAACACATTAGGAACACAAGCTCTGCAGCCAGCCTACCAGAGTTTCACATCAGTTTCTTCCTTGCACAAGTTGTGTGATTTTGAGCACATTCTTTGACCTCTCTGAATCTGTTTCTTCATCTGTAAAATGGGTACAATCATTATGTCTATTGTACAGAGTGATCAGGAGGCTTATATGAGGTAATGTATGCAAAGACTTACAACAGTGCCAGGCACACAGTAAGTGCTGAATTAAAGCTAACTTTGGCCAGGTGCAGTAACTTAAACCTGTAATCCCAGTGCTGTGGGAGAACAAGGAAGGATGATCCCTTGAGCCCCAGAGTTTGAGACCAGCCTGGGCAGCATAGTGATGACCCCATGTTTACAAATAATTTAAAAATTAGCCAGGTGTGATGGTGTGCACCTGTAGTCCCTCTACTCAGGAAGCTGAGGCAGGAGGATTACCTGAGCCGGGGGAGGTTGAGGCTACAGTGAGCTATGATCATGCCACTATACTCCAGCTCGGGCAACAGAGTGAGACTGTCTTAAAACAAGGTAATTTTTTAAAGGAAATTCATGACAAGGACATGGTGGGGGACTACAAACAGGTGTTTTTGCAGGGAGTTCATGGTCCTGCCAGTGATGGAGCAGGTCTCCTTCTTGGTTTATTAAAAAGTTGAGGAAAATGTGGACAATTCATGTCCAGGGACCTGTGGCCAACAGAAAATAGCTCCTACCTTTACCTACTCAGAGCTGCACTAATACAGAAGCCATAGCCACATGGTCCAGCTGAGCACTTGAATGGTGGCTTAATACGAGTTCAGATGAGCTGTCAGTGTCAGTTATACAATGGATTTCAAAAACGCAGTACGAGCAAAGGTCCTGAGGCAGGAGGGTGCCTGTATGTCTAGGGATCACAGAGCAATGTGTGGGAGATGAAGGCAGCGATGTAATCTTGGAGCATCTGTTTCTGTGTCTGTCTCTCCATTTGACTGTTGCTTCCTTTGGGCAGGGGCTGCATCTGCCTTGTACATCTCCATAGCCCCAAGGGCTGGCATGGCATCTATCATATAGTAGGTGCCTACTCCATGTTTGTTGAATGAATGAATGCATGTTGGTGGTAACTAAATCCAGCTGAGCTCAACTGAGCACAAGGAGAGAGAGGACCAAATGCCTGTTGTAGTGGACACCGGTGTGTGCCAGGGTCCCACTTCTAGACAGAGGCACTCACTCCCCAGCTGCTGGGAGAGCTGGTGGCTGATGGTTGGTGCCCAGCTGAGTCTCTCTCTGGGCATGGTCCCCTAGACCCCCCACCCCCACAGGACAGCACACCTCCAATGACTGGTGAATGTGGAGTACAAAAGCCTGGCCCCCTTTCCCCAGGCAGGGCAGCTCTGCAGCGCTAGTCCAGCTACAGAACTTCCCCAGAGATGACTGAGGCCTTTGTTGCGACTGCATTGCAGCTCAGCTCCTCTGCCTGTCCTCCTGACCTCACTCTCATGCAGGTGCTGCCTCCAAGAGCACTACCTAGTAAACCTCCTGCTCACTCATCCGTGGGCTTCCCTGGGAACCTGACCTGTTACTCCTCTCAAGCCATAACCTTGTCATTCATTGATTCATTCATTCAGTAAGTCAGTAAATATGTACTGAACAGCTATGCCTCAGGCATTGTTTTGGGATCCAGCAGCAACCCCAAACAGACCAGGACTGTTTGTGTAGGGATACTGGCCATCGAGTTTTTAGATTCCACCAAGACTGAATCTCACCATCTCCAGCCTCAGCGTGGCCATGCCACCTCTGGGAGGTCTGGCTGCCTCAGCTCCCTAGAGCGGCCCCTAGAAGGTGTGGACAGGTGTGGTGAGAGGAAGGGAGCAGACCAAGGAGCCCAGGTCCATGGAGTCAGACAGACCCAGGCTTGAACTCAGCTTAGTGCTTTTTTGCACTTCCCTAGTGACTAATGATATTGAGCATATTTTCATGTGCTCATTGGCCATTTGTATACAGTGTTAGTCCATTTTCATTATTGTAAAGGAATACCTGAGGCTGGGTAATTCATAAAGGAAAGAGGGACTGGGCATGGTGGCTCACATCTATAATCTCAGCACTTTGGGAGGCTGAGGTGGGTGGATCACCTGAGGTCAGGAGTTCGAGACCAGCCTGGCCAATATGGTGAAACCTTGTCTCTACTAAAAATACAAAAATCAGCCAGGTGTGGTAGTGTGTGCCTGTAATCCCACCTACTGAGGAGGCTGAGGCAGTCAAGTCACTGCACTCCAGCCTGGGTTAAGAATGAGAATCCCTCTCAAAAAAATAAAAAAAAAGAAAAGAAAAGAGGGCTGGGTGCAGTGACTCAGGCCTGTAATCCCAGCACTTTGGGAGGCTGAGGTGGGAATATTACTTAAGTTCAGGAGTTTGAGACCAGCCTGAGCAACATAGCAAGACCTTGTATCTATCATAAATAAAAATAAAAAGTTAGCTACCAAAAAATAGGTGGCGTGTAGTCCCAGCTACTTGGGTGGCTGGGTAGGAGGATTGCTTAAGCCTGGGAGACTGAAGCTGCAGAGAGCTATGATTACGCCATTGCACTCTAGCCTGGGTGACACAGTGAGATACTGTCTTGAAAAATAAAATAGAAAAGAGGTGTATTTGGCTCATAGTTCTGCTGGCTATACAAGCATGGCACCAACATTTGTTTGGATTCTGCTGAGGCCTCAGGAAGCTTTTACTCTTGGTGGAAGGCGAGAGGGGGAGCAGGCATGTCACGTGGTGAGAGAGGGAGGGGAGGAGGTGCCAGGCTCTTTTAAACAACTAGACCTCAAAGGAACTCAGAATGAGAATTCATTGCTGCGAGGACAGCACCAATCCATTCATGAGAGATCCGCCCCCATAACCCACACACCTCCCACTAGGCCCAACCTCTAATATTGGAATGATGTCACATTTCAACATTAGAAGAGAGATTTGGAGGAACAAAACATCCAAACCATACCATATACCTTCTTGGAGAAATGTCTGTTTAAGTCCTTTGCTCATTTTTAAATTGTTTTGTTGTGGTGGTGGGTTTCAAGTGTTCTTTATATATTCTAGATACTAGATCCTTATCAGATATATGACTTACAAATATTTTTTCCCATTCTGTAAACTGTCTTTTCACTTTTTGGATAATGTCCTTTGATGCACAAAAGTTTTTGCTTTTTATAAAGTCCAGTTTGTTTTCTTTTATTGCTTGTGCTTTTGCTGTCATCTCTAAAGATCCATTGCCAAACCCAAGGTTGTGAAAATGTACTCTTCTGTTTTCTTTTAAGAGTTTTACAGTTTTTAGCTCTTACATTTTGGCCTTTGATCCATTCTATATGTAAGAGAGGGGTGAAACTTTCTTTTCTTTTCTTTTTTTTTTTTTTTTTTTTTTTTTTTTTTTTTTTTTGAGGGAGTCTGCTCTGTCACTCAGGCTGGAGTGCAGTGGCAGGATCTCGGCTCACTGCAACCTCCACCTCCTGGGTTTAAGCAATTCTCTGCCTCAGCCTCCTAAGTAGCTGGGATTACAGGCACCTGTCACTATGCCCGGCTAACTTTTTGTATTTTTTGTAGAGATGGGGTTTCACCATCTTGGCCAGGCTGGTCTTGAACTCCTGACCTCGTGATCCACCCACCTCGGCCTCCCAAAGTGCTGGGATTACAGGTGTGAGCCACTGTGCCTGGCCTCAAACTTTCTTCTTTTTCTTATAGTTCTGGCATTATTTATTAAATGATTCTTTTCCCATGGAATGATCTTATTGGCCCTTGTTGAAAAGCCATTAGGGGCCAGGCACAGTGGCCCATGCCTGTAATCCCACACTTTGGGAGGCCAAGGTAGGCAGATCACCCGGGGTCAGGTGTTCAAGACCAGCCTGGCCAACATGATGAAACCCTGTTTCTACTAAAAATACAAAAATTAGCTGAGCGTGGTGGTACGTGCCTGTAGTCCCAGCTACTCAGGAGGCTCAACCTGGGAGACGGAGGTTGCAGTGAGCCGAGATCATAACACTGCACTCCAGCCTGGGTGACAGAGTGAGACTTCATCAAAAAAAAAAAAAGGAAGGAAGGAAGGAAGGGCCATTGGAAATAGATGTATGAGTTTATTTCTGGACATTCATTCTACCCTCTGGATCTCTATATGTCTGCTCTTATGTCAGTGTCACATAGGTTTGATTATTGTAGACTTAGTGCCTTTTTGATCCTCAGGTCTTTTCTCTCCTATAAAGGGAGGGCAGAAGTAGATCTCTGGCAGGGGCTTGTGGATGAAATGAGCTGGATTAAGTCATAGCAGCTGGCAGCGTGCTTGGCCTGTAGAAGTAGTGGAAGCAGTTACTGTTATTATTATATTTAAGAAGGAGGTTGTGCTTAAAGACTCCTCCAGAGAGCTGGAAATGTATGTTAGTCAGTTTAGGCTGTTAAAAATACTGTAGACTAGGTAACTTACAAACAACAGAAATGTATTGCTCATAATTTTTTTTTTTTTTGAGATGGAGTCTTTCTCTGTTGCCTACCCTGGAGTGCAATGGTGCAGTCACGGCTCACTGCAGCCTCCACCTCCTGGGTTGATGCGATCCTCCCACCTCAGCCTCCCAAAGTGCTGGGGTTACAGGTGTGACCCACTGTGCCCAGGCTGCTCATAGTTCTCGAGGTGGGGGAAGTCCAAGGCTGAGGCACTAGGAGATTCAGTGTCTGGTGAGGACTCAAATTCTGGCTCGCTGTGTCCTCACAAGGTGGAAGGGACAAAGACCTCTCTGGGGACCCTTTTTATAAGGACACTAATCCCTTTCATGAGGGAGGGCTCCACCCTTACTCATGAGACCTAACCACCTCCCAAAAGACTCACTTCCTAACACTTTCACATTGGGAATTTTCTTTTTCTTTCCTTTTTAAAATTTTCTTTTACATTTTTTCCCTTTTATTTTTAGTTGACATGTAATAATTTTACATATGTAGGAGATACAGGGTGATATTTTAATACGTGCATACAACATGTAATGATCAAATCAGGATAATTAGCATCTCCATATCAAACATTTATCAATTCTTTGTGTTATAATCATTGAAAATCATCTCTTATAAAGTGTTTTGTTTTTGTTTTTGTTTTTGTTTTTTTGAGATGGGGTCTCACTCTGCCACCCAGGCTGGGGTGCAGTGGCACAGTCTCAGCTGACGGAAACCTTCACCTCCTGAGCTCAAGCGATCCTCCCACCTCAGCCTCCGAAGTAGCTGGGACTGTAGGCATGCATCACCATACCTAATATATATACACATTTTTTTGTAGAGACAGGATTTCTCCATGTTGCCTAGGTTGATCTCAAACTCCTCAGGTTAGCCACTGGCCCACCTCAGCCTCCCAAGGTGCTGGGATTACAGGCGTGAACCACCACACCTGGCCTGTTCTAGTTTTTTGAGAATATACAATAAATTATAGTTAACCATATACAGTGGAACATATAAATTTGGGAGGAGAGGGCACAAACATTCTATCTCACACCATGGCAGTGTGCCGTGGGGTGCAGACATCACCATCAGTGCACAGGGCCCGGGAGTGTCAGTCATCAGGCAGTGAGGTGTGACTTCACCCTATTCTACCCATGCTCCCCTGAGGCCAGCCTTGGGCCCACATGAAGTGGAGAAAAGGGGCACCAGAGACCAAGAAGCATCAGCTTTCACAGTGATCTGGTAATATTCTGTGAGTGAGGGAAGAGGAAGTTTGCTTGTCACTGAGTGGGAGAGATCTGGGTCCCAGAATCATTCTAGGGTGCCACTCCCACACATTCCAGTGCAGGAAGCCTGTGCTGCAGCCCTGGAACCTACAGCTGTCCCCAGATGATGAGTTATTGAAAGAACTGTGCAGTGAACACCATGCACCCCTATGCGGATTCCACAATGAACAGCTGACTCTAGTTACCTTCTCTCAGCTCTAGCCACGTGTCTTCCCTCTATCCACCTATCCATCCACCTTATTTATTTTATTTCTTGTTGCATTTGAAAGTACGTTGCAGAAATTCCATCCACTGCCCCTTTGCATACTTTGGCAGGCATTTCATTAACTACAGTTCAGAATGTGTGTCTGAGGTCAGGCACAGTGGCTCACGTGTGTAATCCCAGCACTTTGGGAGGCTGAGGTGGGCGGATCATGAGGTCAGAAGTTCAAGACCAGCCTGGCCAATGGAGTGAAACATCTACTCTACTAAAAATACAAAAATTAGCTGGGTGTGGTGGTGCATGCCTGTAATCCCAGCTACTTGGGAGACTGAGGCAGGAGAATCACTTGAACCCGGGAGGCAGAGATTGCAGTGAGCCAGGATAGCACAACTGCACTCCAGCCTTGGCAACAGAGTGAGACTTCATCTGAAAAAAGAAAAAAAAACAGAAACCAAAATACATGTCTGTGTATTTTCATAAAACCTATATTTCACCAAAAAAAAAAAAAATTCCCCCCAGGGAATTCTTCCCTGGTGCCAATCCTGGATAGGGAGTAAGATCTTATGTTAAGAACCACCGTCCTGATTACTGAAAGACACCTGAGAAGAAGACTTTGTAAGGGTTCCCAGGGTGCGGATTGGTCCCTGACTTTACCTCCTAGCTGTGTGGTCTGGGGCAGGTCACATCATCTGTCCAAGCCTCAATGTCCTCATCTCTAAATTGGGCTTAAGAAAAGTATCTACTTCTTAGGGTTGTCATGAGGAATAACAGTCTCTGCACATGACGTGCCTGGCATGGTGCCTGGCACATAGTAACGGCTCAAGTTAATAACAGCCTTTGCTGTTATGAAGATGTCACTCTATGGATACCTTCCAGAACAACTGCTTTTCTTTTCTTTTCATTTTTTTCTTTTTTTTTTCTTTTTTGAGATGGAGTCTCACCCTGTCACCCGAGCTGGAGTGCAGTGGCATGATCTTGGCTCACTGCAACCTCCACCTCCCAGGTTCAAGCAATTCTCCTGCCTAAGCCTCCTGAGTACCTGGGATTATAGGTGCCCACCACCATGCCTGGCTAATTTTTTGTATTTTTAGTAGATACAAGGTTTTACTATGTTGGCCAGACTGGTCTCAAATGCCTGACCTTGTGGTCTACCTGCCTCAGCTTCCCAAAGTGCTGGGATTACAGGTGTAAGCCACTGTGCCTAGCCTTTTTTTTTTTTTTTTTTTTTGAGATCAAGTTTCACTCTTGTTGGCCCAGGCTGGAGAGCAATGGTGTGTTCTTGGCTCACTGCAACCTCCACCTTCTGGGTTAAAGCAATTCTTTTGCCTCAGCTTCCCAAGAAGCTGGAATTACGGGGTAAGCCACCATGCCCAGCTAATCTTGGTATTTTTAGTAGAGACAGGGTTTCACCATTTAGCAGGCTGGTCTCGAACTCTTGCCCTCAGATGATCCACCTACCTCGGCTTCCCAAAGTGGTGGGATTACGGGCGTGAGCCACTGCGCCCGGCCCAGAACAACCCATGTTCGTAGGGTAGTAGGGTCCTTTGTTTCTGGAAGCAAAAGCATTTTGGCCTGATCAGCCTGGGAACTGGTGAATGGGCAGATTGAGAGTAAAGCCAGGACCTACAATTCCTCTCATATTACCTTTGTCCTCACTGGTGCAGGTGGCAGGAAACCCCCTTCCAAGGATGTTTGATCTCACTGGGAAGCTGGGGCTCAGGGAGGGCTGGCACAGGGGGTTGCTTCAGGCCTTAGCATGAGGGTGATGGATTGTAGTGTAGGGGATGGGGGATAATCCTCCCTGGAAGGGAGGCTCACCCAACATGTGTCAACAGACCCCAGTTGTCTGCTCATGACTGTAATTGAAGATGCCAATTTTGCAACTCCTGGAGCTGGTGAAACACTATAGCCCCTTAGGTATTTTGTAGGAGATTTAAGGAGCTGCAAATTAGTGAACACGCAGGCTGCCTTGGTGCCTGGAGCAGAGCTCACATTCTAGAGAAAGTTTGCAGATTGGCAGACCACAGGCCAGAGTCATTCCACAGATGACTTTCAGGGGCACATGGTTTGTTTTTGTTCCTTTATTTTAGAATTGAATTCCTTGCTAACATTTTTTTTTTTTAAACATGGAGATTATACATGGAAATGTTTTGAGCCAGGCACGGTGGCTCGCACCTGTAATCCCAGCAGTTTGGGAGGCTGAGGAGGGTGGATCATCTGCAGTTAGGAGTTCGAAACTAGCCTGGCCAACATGGTGGAAACCCCATTTCTACTAAAAATATGAAAAATTCTCCATGCATGGTTGCGAGTGCCTATAGTCCCAGCTACTTGGAAGCCTGAGGGAGGAGAATCATTTAAACCTGGGAGGTGGAAATTGCCGTGAGCCGAGATCATGCCATCACACTCCAGCCTGGGCGACAGAGTGAGACTCTGTCTAAAACAAAACAAACACAAAAAGAAAATGTCTTGAAAAATCAGATCTAGCAACAGTAGGCCCACAGTCCTGCATGACAATCATTGGCTGAATGATGGACCCCTTTTGCCGGGACATGCAGAAGGCCAGTTTTCCTGCTACAACAGGGTTACCTGTCTATCTGCTGCTGACAACTTAGTTTGAGACCCCAGGCTTTACTGGTAAGATAGACACAGACTCAACTATTTATCAGTGAGTATTGTAGCTTAGGACATTGATTCTCCATAGAGGTGACTGAGCACCCTAGGGGACAGTGGCAGTGTCTGAAGACATATTTTGGTTGTTACAACTTGAGGAGGGTACCATGGCGTCTAGTGGGTGGAGAGTAGGGATACTGCCCGACATCCTACAGTGCACACGACAGCCCCAAGACAAAGATTATCCAGCCCCAAATATCAGTAGAACTGAGGTTGGGAAACTGGATTAGGGGCAGCAGCAAACTGGTCTCGAAGGAAGAGGTTAATTCCAGTGGTGGGGTCTCAAGAAAGGCCCCCCTGAATAGAAGAGATCTCGCTGGTGAGCAGGCACCTGATGATGTTCCTGTTCCCTTCTCAGCCCAGG